>BQKZ01000147.1:119721-132670 GCA_036244855.1 Temnopleurus reevesii | reverse complement strand
CCATCCCCATCACCACCACCATCACCACCACCACCACCATCACCACCACCACCACCACCACCACCACACTTACCACCACCACCAACAACAACAACAACAACAACAACAACAACATCACCACCACCACCAACACCACGACAACAACAACAACAACCACATCATACTTACAGGAGATTCAGTTTGACCAGATCTCTGAATAGGTTGTTTCTGATGCAAGTTAGCCTGTTTGCATTGAGGAGAAGGAGCTGAAGAGATGTAAGATCTCTAAAGATTGCTTCTGGTAAATCAGCGATGCGGTTTCCGTACAATGTTCTGCAATATCGAGAAAGAGATGGAATAACACTTTAACAATAACAATGTTATTATATACATGTATGTAGGCTGCCGAGTGCTACAGGCTCTTTTTGTATTTTTATTATTATTACCCTGGTTTAGACTGGCTACTAATTTGAAGGTATATATGAGAATTCCTGCAAAAGTACCTCACAAGATTTCTGCAAAGGTTCCTGCAAGATATCCAGTCACCTCACCTGGATTGAGTGAAGCACGAATTGACTAATTTCTTGTTTATTGAAATTAACACTGTGTATCAGATTCTAACCTCAAACTTTCCACATAAAAGGCCAGAGGCTTAACTATAAAGACATGACACTTTTTGTTTTCTGACAAGCAATGGAGCTGTAGATACATGTATCTAGTTTAAAATGTGAGTTGCAACTTCTTTTTGCTTCTTTTCTCAGGATGCAAATTTGACTCCATTCTCTTTTGCTATTTATAGATGATCTTTATTTTCTTTTCTGATCAAACAGATCCTCATCTAAAATACTCTCTTCTGGGAATTAAAATCTTTTAAAAATGTCTCTTTGGGGTACAGAAATGCCCTGCTCGATACTTATACTGAGTCTATTATAATCTACATAGTGGAAGAACAAGATGCAATGCAAAATAATCTCAATCATTCAAGAAGCAGAAATTTTTACTGCTGTTTCTAATATCCCTCGCAGACAAAGAACTATGATAATGACGGGCGGATATGGGAGGGGAGAGCTATAGCTCTGCGGTAGAAGACAATCTCCTTCGCAGCAACAAAGTATTTCTTGTTGCCCTATCCATCAAGGGATTGTTTGCATAAGGTGAGGAAAGATTGCTGTCCGCATGAGAGTCACCTTTCCTGACTCCGCCAGGTGAGGTATCAGAATTTGTGTTCTTCTCACAGCTTGTTTCATTTAAAAAACCATGACAACAGAAATTGTAAATTATTGGATGTGTTCTGAATTAAGTAGAGGGGAAGTACATGGATTATGGATTTTGACAGTGTAGTATCAACTACACTGCAAGAGCAAATATACTGTAGCATTCTACTTCATTGTATAGTGCACACTAATGAAAAGAACCAATCAAATTGCAAATTTTGAGAAAAAAAATACGGATCCTCATAGAGATTCTAAGGAGAGTCATTCACTACTCCGACTTGAAAAGATCATATAATTCAAAATTGGTTCTACCTTTTTATTTTTATGTAATATTTTCCAATCTATTTTCTAAAAGGGAGACCTGAACGTTCCTCACACCCCTCTTGAACCAGCGTTTGAGATCACAGTTGTACCTGCTAACAGGCATTAAGAGTAGCCCTACAAAAACCCCATGCCCCCTCAAATCAAAAGAAATGGTCAGTCTTCCGCCAAGGAACCCTGCTTCAATATGGATTGATATACAGGTCAAATCTCTGGAGACCACAAAAATCCGTTTGACTTTGATTTAGAAGATGTAAATAAAACATTTTACATGATACAAAAATATCCCATTGACATAGAAAAGTTCAACTTATTCAGAGTCGTTTGTTTGTACATGTAGATTCAAGTGAAACATACAAACAAATTAAACCAACTTTAATTCATAAAAGCTCCCAAATGTTTTCACTTTCTTGCTTGCATTTGTCTGCATAAATTTGTTACAGAAACACATTACTCCAAACCAAACTTTAACCATTACTTGCACCCCCTTTGAAGCAGCGTTTGAGATCACAGTTGTACCTGCTAACAGGCATTTAGAGTAGCCCTACAAAAACCCCATGCCCCCTCAAATCAAAAGAAGTGGTCAGTCTTCCGCCAAGGAACCCTGCTGCAATAACGGCATTGCTGCTCTAATAGAATTTCTTTCTCATCTTATTCACAGCATGTCTCTACTAACAACTATTAACTGTAACAGAACAAGCTTCTTGTGAGAGGCAGGAAGGGGTGCTTAGACCTCCCTCTCTTGCTGACAAAAGTTTTGACAAGAAATGGAATATTTAATTACAAATATATAAGTTCACCAGGATACAAAATATTTTTTTTAATTCATGAGGGCTCTTTTCGTATCTTCATCCTGAAAACATACATGTAGCCCTTGACGGTGTTTCACCAAGATAAGAAAGACTTTACGCACAACTTTATGTTCGACTGGTACCCCTTCTTGTGCGTAATGGTTCACATTATTACGCGCATTCAGTGCAAGAACTGATAACAGTTGAACGTAAAGTTGTGCGTAACTTTAAGAACGACTTGGTGAAACACCACCCAGGCCGGTAATACATTTTACAGAAGCTATTTCAGAACTCAATGGGACTATTTCTAAGGTTTAGGGGGCCAATTGCCCTTTGCCACCATGTATTTTTACCACTCTATGGTTCACTAATTTATTCAAATTTATGCACATTTTTTGCTAAGAAACCTAGTAACATGGTATTCTTTAAACGTGTTGGGAACAATCTGACTACAATACTTGGAATTCAGTTTGCATGCATTAGTTGTGGATATGTCGGACAAGCCTTGGACAAATTTCCGGGTTGTCAACAACCATTGTGCTAGAGATATATGCATAAATTTGCATCAATTAGTGAACAGTTGGTCTATTATTTTGATGTGGAAGCTGAGTGAAGAAAGGGGACATAGATCTAAAAGTTTCCCATTTTTTATACAGATAATACAATACCCTTTTATCAATTTAAATATTATCGTGCAACAACACACAATGCTTGACTTGATTATCAAAACTATTGAAAGTATTATTCTGGTCATTTCATCACTTAATTTCAGACTAATTGGCTCTTCAAACTGTATTACACTTAAGTTAATAATGCTGGAGACAATAATCATGACAGCATTGTCAACAATTTTGCAAAAATTGTTCTTGTACTTATTCCTATTCTTCAAAACTCACTTTCAAAGCCTGTCCCTTTTTACATGAATTCCCTTGCTTTACCGATTTCAATGCAAAACTATTGGATTGCAATCTTTCCGCACAATAAATACTCTTATGCAGCAGCAAAAACAAGCGGATGTTTGCATAGTAACGGAGATGCTGACTTGGGTGACAAGCTATGTTCATCCCTATCTGTGCTCTTCTTTACAATATTCTATCCATTACAATCCACAAATTCATGTGATGCAAAGAACCGAGTGTGCTGTACAAAAACTACCACATGACAATTTTTAAGCCCAGCTGAGCAGTAGTCCCTTACACAATGAATTGATTTTGTTTAAAAGTTCACTTACTAACAAACATCCTTTTTTGTTATTGGCAATGAAAACTAAATGAAATTCAATGGCATGCTATTTTTCATTATTATTATTATAGTTTTTGTATCCATTTGCTCACCTTTCTATTTCATTTTCTATTCTTCCATAATCACTGCTCATAACATCGATCCCACGCTCTTCTCAACAAAAATTCCTTCCCACATGGAATTTCATAAAACTTTGCTATAATGTACCTCTTAAGATGTTAATTCTCCTCTAAATGTAATTTGTCCATGCTGAGTCAAATCGAACTGTATGAATGTATATATATCAAAGATATTTCAATAGATTGCTAGAAATTATTCATCTAATTAGCATGAATGTGTCTCGAGAAATCTTTGATGATTATCAAACAACGCAAGTGGCTTATCTCCTACATGTACATCAATGCATGTGTTTGGTACATTATCGTATCAGATATCACTTTGAGATTTGCACACTTTTTTCTCCTTTCTTTCACTGTCTTTCATCGGTCATGTTGACTCAAAAAGTTCCTGCATTGACAGAAATCCATACCAGATTCCGCACGATATCGCATTTTCGTCAGCAATGATATTGCTAATACGAAGATGTTCCCATGGACAATATTTACTGTAAGAACCAATAATTTAGCAAAAATAAATCTTTAGCGAATTCACTGATTTTTTCAGACCTTTGCATACATTACTAAGTTGAAACTCTATTTTTGGAATCAACAAGATACAACATTACCCTTGAAATAATTATGAATCATTAGAATGTAAAAATTTAGGTTGCTACTTACAAAGAGTTTAGTGTCCTTAGTCCACTGAAAGCATCTTCTGCAATGTGCTCTATTATGTTGTTACTTAGATCTCTGAAAATATCAAAATTGAGAGAATGAAAGAATGTTATAAAAGAAATTAACTTTTTCAAGATTTTTCAAGATTGCAGCTAGAGAGTTGCAGTTAAATAAATAAAACAAAATGACATCAATTAAATTTGCAATGGAAAAAAGATTCCAGCATCAAATAAATGTTACCTACTCTATAAAATAGCTCTAAATTTGAATGATGAAATACTAATAATTGTGAATCCAGTAAATAAAGTGTTTTATAATATTCATGAACATATATAAAGTAATTTATACTACTTGAAAGTAAGAACGGTTATTATATCTTAAATTTCAGCTGAATACTTACATTCGTTTTAATTTCTTGTACGGTGAAAAGGCTCTTGGAGGTATCTCTGTGATCATATTATGCTCTAGACGTCTGAAAGATACAAATAAAGCAAAAAATAACTGATTAAAAAGTTGACAGTTATGTGTTAAAAGAGGATGCAATCAACACAAGGACACATTGAACAAAAAAATGTGCTGCACCATAGATTTGGCAAAGATCAACATTTCTTTCAAAGAAAAGCAAAACAATAGAAAATCAATTTCTCAGATTTGGGGAAATTGAAAATTTCATATATTTATAAGTGATATGAGATGAAATATTGTAAACAAACATCAAACATTACGGGCAGATATGCAATTGATGTCATTCTTTTTAAAGAAAATTTTATCAGATTCATGTAAAACACTCATTATACAAAAAGGTTTTAATTGGCATAAATCCACATGCTATTTAGTCGGGGCTATGAACACTTGGCCACTGACCCCTATATGGCGATTGCGTGACAGTTTTTAATTCTAGGAATAAACCAACTACAAGGCAATTGTCCTGTAAACTCTTCTCGAAAGGCTACCAAAATACTTTTGCGTGAATGATAAAAATGCTGTGACGCCAAGATGACCAGGAATGGTTGTTTAACAGGTGAAGGGTTATAGTACACGAGTGTTTGTATTTTCCTTTTAAAATCAGCCAACAATGCCATATCCCCTAAAAAGACCATTATATCTTTGAAACAACATTTTGCCAATTGAATTCCATCATTTCCGAACAGGCTAATATATATATTAAAAACACTTCTGATATAGAATGGCTTACTTTTGAATGTTTGGTGAAGATAGCCTTTAAACCACAATTTAAATAACCTTTTGGTTCTGAATTCCATCATTTCCTCATAAGCTCAACATATGAAAACTATATTCTGACATTGAATGGCTTAATTTGAAATGTTTGCTGAAAGGATAACTTCATATCACAAATTTGCATTAACCCTTTGGCTCTAAATTCCATTACTTTCTCATAGACACGATATATATCAATCCACTTGTAGCCTTGCATGGCTTAATTCCTTTAAATGTTTGATGAAGGGAGAGCTTACACTGGACCAGTCCCCTTCCTTTGAATTCCCCAAAGATCTAAACCAAACTAGAGGTTTACAAAAGCATCCGTCTACTGAGAATTCTGTGTAGACATTGCTTTAAGATTGACAGGTAGGTTTGCTCGAAGTTCAAAACTAGGGGCATTGTCGCACAAAAAACTTAGAATTATGACAACTTTGCCCTTCATGGTAACTACCGTACCAAAAGTGTGCAACATCTGGGGTCTTTTATAGAAAGAGAACAATTAATTTTGCAATGAATAGTATATATTTGGTACACAATTTACCATAGATTTGAGATTAATATTTATCAGGAGTTTAATTGCAACTTTTTATGTTACAGACCCTGATTAATAAGCAAAAATAATTCTACAGGTCCATCATAATTTTAAGCTTTTTTGCGAAAAAGTGTCCATTTTCTGAACGGGGTCTACCAAAGGGTGGAAAAATATCACAAATCACTCAAACTGTTGTTATTTACCCAATGAATGATGAGATTTGTGTTATTCTTATTTTTTTTTCGATTTTGATAGAGTATCATGAGTCTGCAGTGATCACCATAGGGAGTAATCAACAAGCACAATGGGGTACCAGGTCGAGGTTGCAATGCGGAAACAGTTTCAGATGATGACCATTTCCAGGTATCCATCACTTTTTTTGTCAAGTCCAAGTTCACGTCTTACTTCTAGCTCAACCTTTTCAAGGGATACCTCAATTTTAACCCATCAACTGCTGATCATTTTTTTTTCCAAATGTGATATGTTTTGCTATGTGATAGAACTGCATATTTATTCATCAAACAAAATATTGATTGTGCCAATGTGGTTTAATAAATGAATTCAATTCAATTTAAAATTAATGATCAAATGATTGTTCCAAAGAATGAGCGAGATCAATTTCAGAGAATGAGTATATGTATATTTCTTTTATACTTGTCAATATATTTTTTTATTCTGTGCACAGAAGTTGCACATCAACAAATTATGGACTTTTTAAAGAATGCATGCATCACAGGCTACAATTTAAATTTGGTTTGCAGTTTTGCAAAAAAGTATAAATCTTGATTGCATTTTCTAGCATGTTTATTGATCAAAAAGTTGATATTCATTCATTAAGACAAGTGACTTGCTACTTGTAACTCTTCAAGTGTTCAAAATTGGTGAATTCTAATATAAATTGTATTCAATTTTGATTGAAAATATGAATTCTCCCTTTTTTAAATTGATAAGTGAAATCTCAAGAGGCATTGGAATATTCAGGAATAAATGTCACTCCTAAAAGAGTGAAAAAATAATTTCCATGAATTTCAAGCATTTTTTTAAATCATGGACTTACTACAGAAATTCATACGTCCATGATTAACTTAACTCTTTCCTCTGAAGCAAACATTTTCGCTAATTCTTTCTAAAGGTTGGGCAAAAATATGTTTCATCAAGTGCCACCCCATTCATCTTGAGCATGATTTCTAAAGAAACATTATAACAGTTGCTAACATTGGAATGCTTGCCCCCAAATGATGGATCACAATTCTTCCAAAAATGAATAATTGAAAACAGCTCTGGGAGCTTTCTCTTTCTCAATTCCACCGTCTTTTCCTCCTCCTTTCACAAAGATTTTGAAATTGTACTTTGCGTGATTTGCTTGTCCGTAAATGTTTCTTAAACATGAGAGTAAGAATAGTGTCTCTAAAGGACTAACAAGTAGAGAGAATGCTGACATGAATTCTGAGGGAATTATTGCTCTAGGGGTCGACTCAAAGCCGACTGTAAATATTTTTCTGCAGAAAAATGAAAACATTTGGGTTTTGTGAAAAAACATTGGCATAATTTCTCCCTTTCAGGAGATGGAGGCACACAAATTTCATGTAGGAAATAAATGTAATGTTCTGTATGCTTGCATTAGCCTGCAATGATCAAGAAATTGTGAGAGAAATTGTATGTGAAATATTTGAATGACACAATATTAAGCTACTTAGAATTTGGAATCTACAATTGGGTGAAACTTCATCATCTAACTTTAAAACAATTTCTCTACCTCTATAAACTATTTCTTCATTTTGTATCTAAAACTGCCCAGCATCTTTGTGGTAATTTTTAAATATTTATATTGTACAGTAAACAGAAAAGGCAATGAATATAATGATGAATTAGGTTTTGCATAAATTGCTTTTCAAATATAAAAAAAAAACTCATTTCAAAATCATCAGATAATGGTTATATTGTTAGTATTTGAAATGTCTCTACCAGGAGAAAAATGTATTTAGATTAGTTGATGAAATAGGTTTTGCATTTTCTCTTAAAATATAAAAAAGCAACCGTTAAAATCATCAGATAACGGTTATATAGCCTACATTTGAAATGTCTCTACTAGAAAAAAATCCACATATAATCAAATAAAGCGAAATTTCAATATCAAATCATGAAATAAAATGGCAGTTATCTTGAATGCCCATATACATAATGTCAATGACCGTGAGTAAAGGTCTTTATAGCCATGCAGCTTATTAGGGTACCCTCAATCAGAATTTTAGCCGGGGACAATAATATTTGAAATCAGGTCATCTCAACTGCGAAATTGAAGGCTGTATGATGTCAGAAATCCAGCACCAAATTGAGACAGATGCGAATTTGATTACTGCACTAATAAATGACCCATTCATGGAGGCAGACATTATATCTGGTCTAATACCAATGCTATTGTCGAGTTTCTCCATTTCCTCTCTTTAACGACACCGTTTATGATCGTCCGTCCAGTCGATATCAAAGATGGAACTGTCATTCCTGATCTCATCTCATTACCAATATCAATCTTCATTAGGGTGTGATAGATACAAAAACCATTATCATTGGAATGGGAAAATATTTCTGCATTGTTCTACTTCTGGGAAAAGCAGCATGTCAGCCTTCGTTTTTCGGCCTCAAATTAAAATGCATTCAGGGAGAATAACAAATCAATTTAGATGAATTAATTCATTCCCAACCTGCACTACACATTGGCATTCTGTATGCTACTATAGTCGGCTCCACAGAAAACTCATCAAAAATTGGACACTAAGAAAATATAGCCAATTATCTGCCTCACTCTCTTATCATCTACATAGTACAGAATTTTTAATCTATAATATTTGAACATTATGTTTGTATATTGGCAGTTACGGTTTGATTATATCAGGTATACATGAACTGCTAAAAATCTTACATTCTATTTAAAAAATTGGATGAAAGCATTATTTTGTCTTTGCTTTACTCATTCAATAGAGAACAAAAGACTAATTATATTTTTTACTGTTTCATTGGTTAGTCTGTGATAAGTTTTAAAAATCCATGGCTTTTCTTTCACTGATGTACGAGTAAAAGGCAAACTGCATATATGTATTAAGATTTAACCTATTCACTCCCATAACCGGGAAGTTCCTGCTCAAAATCAATAAGAATTACTGAAATCAGTAGTTATTGCAACATGTTAAAATCATTCTCCTGCTGAAGCTAACTTCATGCATAGAGACTCTATTTCTATTCCTCAACATCCCCTTCATTTGTACCCCACAAATGCAATAGGAACAAGACAAAATGCTTCACAAGTCTTGAAAGACACGTTTCATTAGCAATTCCGGGCGACATTAGCACAAAAAATACGCTTGAAAGCAGGCTAAGCCGAGGAGAGAAACGTTTGAGCCAACCGCTCTGATAATAAGATTTGTGGAGCAGATAGAGTAGAATACGCAGACAATGGAATAAATACGAATTTGACACACAAAGAGCCATAATTCTAATTGGATTAAAAGATATTGACAATATTTGATTTATATCAATTTTATTTGTGAGATTAAAATAGCCATTATTCAAATTGGATTAAAAGATATTGACAATATTTGATTTCTATCAATTTTATATGTGAGATTAGAATAGCCATTATTCAAATTGGATTAAAAGATATTGACAATATTTGATTTAGACCAATATATATGAGATTAAAAAGGTGGACAGAGGGCATTCTGATTCAGATACTGTACATCAAAGGCAATGTAAACCAATTTGAAATGTAATATTTTTATGACCCCATGAATGATTAGGGAAAATTGAATATATTGGGGCTTAACTTATGATAAAATAAGCAGGCAAATTAATGAAGACTGGGCGAAATAAAAAGTATAAGTAGTGGGCTGAGATGTATAATTCAAATTACTAGCTGGTAACAAATGATCATTTAACTCAATCAAAGTATCAAAATAAATACTATAAAAATTCATAACCTTTCAATTTCTATAAAATTATATATAAAACATCATTAGAAAGTCAAAATATGAATCTTTCAATATGAATTTCAATTCACTTTTTGTAAGCACTACAAATGATAAATTATCCATTGTTCCTCAACACGTGCCCTCTTTCATTGAAGTGCATTGATCCTCATAAAAGACCAAATCAAGAATTTGCATTGAACCTGACCTTGGTTTCTACCTCATAATGGTCGCCATGGGAATAATATACTCCATTTTTCTCAGACTTTGGTCTACCTCATCCTCCTTCGAGATGATATATAGCTTGGGGGTGTTCATCTTGATTGTGTTAGTTTGAGCATCAGGGTGGTCAGGAAATAATTTCTAGGTTATTAGGAGGAAGTTATTACAGCAATGACCTCTTTTAACACTTCCTTTGCACAATACGAAAGTTATGAATATTTTGATGGTGTAACTCATCAGTGATTTTTTAATGCAAATTGGCAACTTTTAATAAAGTGTTATGATGTATGTCATGGAAATAGTTTATTATATCTTATTGTTTAAAAGTTCTAAACATAACTACAAAAACTTGGAGTGAGCAAAGCATTGCAAAGATGAAAATGAAAGTTACAGATGCTCAATTTTAATTTAATGACAAAAAATACTTCTGTAACTAAGTCCCTGCAAAAAGTCTATGGGAATTCAATGATTCACAAATCAATTGGTGAAATATTGTTTGAGAAATTGAAACATGGATCAAATCAATCAGTAAGAACTATGATTTGATTTCAATTGTCTTTTATAATCTCTTCAGCAAAGTTGGGCGAAGCTGGGCTACAAATAACTCTGCTTATAAGTAAGGTCTACGAAGCATGTAATTGGACGTCTGCTGACGATGATAGAAGTTTGGAAGCGAGGAGTGAAAAGAAAGACCCGCAGGACTTTTCTTCCATGGAGGTTTTGTATCCTATACATGTATGAGCACTGGGTTCAGGACCCAAAGATATAATTTAGGAGTGTAGTATTGAATTTGAGAGATAATTATTTTTGTATGCAATTTTCCTTTGTAATTTTGTTCAATTTATGCATACTTGAAATTGTTCTCATTTATTTTTTATTATATTGCTTGCTATCGAATGGACATAAATAAATCAAATGAAATCAAATTTGTCTTTTTCTTGGTATTTCATAATACTGAGAAAAGCAATTTGTAGTATAAAGTTCTTTGAAATAGCTTGTAAAATATAAAGTAGAATATTCATTCAAACAACTACAGAAATTAAAAAGGATATTTGATCTTTCAAAGTCAAGTGAAACGCTTTTAAAGTCCAAAATATATCAAAATGTGTTGAGGGTAATACGGGCCATATAACAAAATATGTACTTGTAATATAGTTAACTTCTCCATATATATAAAATTCAATAATTCTATGTAAAGTCTAAAGATCAGACTTTTGACCCAAACTATCGAATATACCCTTTAAGACAAAGACTGAGCGTATATCACGTCTGCTATAATGCATTTATCCCAACTTCCCTACCCATGTGAGTTGGCATATTTGCATGTTCCATCAAGTCACATGAAATCCTCAAATTCAGACGATTTTCTTTACTTTTGCCTGTGCCACCTGCCCTTTGTAAAGCTATGTTGGTAAAGTTACAAATCCTTCACACTTTCAGACAAAACTTCCTTCAACAAGTGCTGAACATGAGCTTGCACATTTTTGGCAAAATAATTTTTTTTTTTAATGTTGGACAACAAGTCATGTTCCATAGCGACACAGAATCAAATAATTATTTCAGATATGAACCAACCAAATTTCAACCTGAATATTCTGGTGTGAAATTCTCCTGCAAAAGGAATTAAATTAATTTTTAATCATCTTGAATTTGAAATAATAACACAGAATTAAGCAGTTATTAGGAGATACTCCAAGCTTGGTCTTTCATTATGAATTTCCTCTCAGTTCTACTCGTTTCGAATCCTGAGAAAATGTTCTTTTTTTAAGTAATTCATCCTGTATTTTATTTATTCACTGTACTAACATCAACCAGAGGCTGTTTTCAGTTTTCAGTCCATGCAAGTTAATATCAACACATATTACATAAAACTTTTAAAATATCAAATCTCATGAATGAGAAATTACAGCACATTTACAGACAATTTTTACGGACAGATTTCTTTTAACTTGACCTTATCATTAAGCACTTCCGCTTTAGTCCCACCCATAGAAATAGTTTCAAACCCACAGAAAACTGTCACCTACGGGTCATTGACCTCTGGTGACATCATTAGAGACTAATGGATACAAATTACACTTCACAAATATGGCAAAATCAATGGAGTTCAGATAGAGGACAGTGGCAGGGCTACCAACTCACTGATTTTTCTGGATTTTTTTGTTGACTTTGAAATATTGCTCAATTTGCATACATTTCCATTTCCATGGAAGCAAGTGGTGAAGGGGTTCTGAATTATGCCTTTAAACTAGAAGGTCAGTGGTTTGAACCCAACCATGGCCTTAATTTCTTTTGGCAGGAAATTTATCCACATTTTGCTGCCCTCAACCCAGGTGAAAATGGGTACATTGTATGAATTCATTCCTTGAAATACATGTACTTGGGAGCCTGAGTAGCTTGCTCGGCAGCTATATAGCCATAGTAAGAATTATTCTTCACTTTGTTCAAGCTTGCATCTATTTGATTTTCATACATCATGCGAAGGAATCTTTCGAAACACCTCTGGGAGAACAAATAAGCAAGCCCTCCTTCGATAGAAACATCACTTGAAGTTCAAAGAGCTGAAAGTGACATCAGACGTTTTACCTTACTTGACCATAGCTTAGGGGTGAGGCGACCTTTGAACTTGATAATATACACAACATTGTTTTCAATTTCACTCGGGTCTAAAACCCTGTTCACATTAACCACT
>BQKZ01000147.1:105954-118349 GCA_036244855.1 Temnopleurus reevesii | reverse complement strand
TTGACAACAATAAATCCAGAACAGAAATGTCGCAGATGGGCTTGTGCTGACTACTTGATAGCGTGGAAACAATGTGGTCCATTGGCGCACTTGAAAAATTTCTCAAACGATATTACGAACACTCGCTCTAACTTTGGTCATGTGAACAGGCACCAAGTCGACAGGGACACAAATATGCTAGGGTCACATATTTCAAGAGATCTCCCAATTCTTATCTGATTCAAATTTGCCCCAATCAATTCACATATAGCCTACCTTTTTTTTCTCCTAAGGAAGAGTACTTATTTTTTGCTTATTGACTTTAGATTCATCTTGCCCTTCATTATTCCTCATAAATCAATCAAATTTTGCTCATATTGTGGGACACTTTGTCACAAGATAGTCACAATAATATTTCTTAAATTTTGTATTCAGACTCCCGTAATAATAAACATACTCTTTATGACTTTCTTATAACAAAATTTCAAATTCATTCTCTTGAAAGTCTTTGTGACAGGATAAATGTCAACTTAAAAGCATAATGTCATAAATTACAGGCACTTTCCCTAGAGCTAGATAGAGCACACATACTACATGAACGTCAATTGCAATACATTCATTTATAGCTCCACTTGTTTTCAAAGGTCCCCCCTACAGTAATAAAATTTTGCCTCCAGTACTTCTATTGCTTCCAAAATAATTCATATTAGCACTTCACCTAAATTCATCAATGAAAGTGCAGGCATTCAAAAATTTCAAAGTAAAAACAAAAAACTGTCACACAAATTAGGAGATGTCGTCATTCAGAATATGAGGTTACTATTGAACTTGTGAGTGGAAATACAAAGAATGGTACCACAGAATGTTGAACGTTGTGAGGGGAAAAGTGAATGAACTTTTTGGCAAATTTTATGGGCAGAATTTAAGGTCCATAAAGTGCACAGTGAGAATTATGGACGGAGAAAAGTATAAGACAGTTAAAAATAGAAAGAGGGACAGAACAAGGGTGAAAGCCAAGGGGAAAAGAAGAAAAACCTAGAAACCTTTTTCTTGAATATCTATAGGAAGACTGAATAAATTGATAAATAGAAATAAAAATATAAAAAAAGAAACAAAATAGTCCAGTGATAAAGGTGACAAAAGTTCACCACACGTCGTGGTGTAGTGGTTCTGATTCTTGCCTTTCAACTAGAGGGTCAATATTTTGAAACCCACACATAGCAAATAGGTGAGGTGAATGTGTAGGCCCTATCTGGCAGGAATATTTATTTCTTGAAATGCAATGTGTGCTGGTGTATGCCAGGCTAAAGCCAAGGTAATAATACTGCATTCATTGCAGAGTGCTTCAAGACTTCTGATAAAGAGATATTAGGCACTTTAGAAGTGCATAATATTATTATTCCCAGTTCGTAGCCAATAAAACTGGAGGTCAGCAAAGTCTCTGGACATAAAACACTCACCGTATAAAAAGACAGGATTTCGGCAACAAAAAAAGGCCCCTAACATCAGGGGGTACTGCCCTTCCATGGGGCTGTAAAAATTAATCTAAAGGTGATTATGGTGTTATACAAATTCGATAAAGCTTTTCTTTTGCAGATTTGCATTCATTCTGGGGGATATGTGCTCTAGGCAAAACAGATGGGCTGAGTTTAGAAGGTCAATAACAGTATCTTGTAAAAACGCTCTTTCTCTATTTTCTACTTTCCCAAAGGATCTACGAATGGCTGCTGTAAGTTAGTCATATTTCTGGAAGGAAAAATGAAATCGAGATTTATTGGTGCAGAGGAAATTGGGGTCTTTGTGTTTATTCAGCATGAATGTTCTCAATAACATTTGAGATGAACGCTAAAGGAAGTTTCGAATGAGGAGAGTCATTACGCAAATCATGAAGCCGAAACTGAAAATCATGATATGAAACCGTTCTTCCGTTCACGTTCAAACTTTCAATTTGAAATGCAGAAATATGAAGAAAATACAATTGAGAAAAATGGATGGTGACAGAACATCAAAAAGTAGGAAGGAAATTGCATCTGGCATTTGGGAAAGGATTCAACATTATTGAACAATGGAGATCATTTTCCTCTTATAATAACTAATTGACAGTGCTGGCATCTGTTGATGAAACGTTTTAATATCTTAGTTCTTACCCGGATGAGGAATAACTGTTAAACATTATCTCCTCTGCCTTCAACCCAACCAAAAATGTAATAAATATATCATTATCCGGCTTTTCATGGCTATCATTTGGTGTTCACCCAATTCAAGGAATTTCTTCCTCCTGGTACAAATTCACCTCACCTGGGTTGAGTGCAGCACAATGTGGATCAGTTTCTTGCTGAAGGAAATTAAGCCATGGGTGGGATTCGAACCTACGAACCTCGGGTTGAAAGGTGAGAGTCAGAACCACAACACCACAATGCCGCCAGAGTTTAACTTAGTTCTATATAGATATCTTATCTATGAGGGTCTCATATCAAACTGTTTTTCTAATGGGCTCGCTGGAGCAAGAGAAACTTTCTTTCTCTTAAGCCTTGTAACCCCCATTAAATGTTTCACATATCCTGATACAAACCACAACATGAATTCTACAGAAAAGGTCACTAGGCTAACACAACTTGAAAAACAACAATGTCTAACCAAAATGTTCCTTTGCCAAGAAAATATTTTGATGATTCTAATTGAAATTGAAAATGCAGAGTGACTTGACCCCAAGTCTCTGTAGTGTTTCCAGGAAATTAATTTCTATGATTCAATATGCTGAGCTTTCAATGATGTGATATTCATGCAGATATCCTACGAGCCAAGGAGTGACTCACTTACATAACAAGGATAAAGATGCGGAAACCCATCAAAACTAAGACCCCTTTTACATCTGTTTGTGGGACTGTCTGTACCTGGCATCCTTTGCAAATTTTTTGGCCACCACCGAAAAATTAAGTCTTGCCCCGTGCTAAGGCATAGCTTCCTCAAAATACAATCAGGCAGAATGGGCTACAATGTATATATGCCACCATTCGTGGTACTGGAAGTATGGTCAAAGGTATATATGAACATTGAGCCTGGGCTAAGACCACTTCCGAAGCTGGTCCAAAAAGCAGCCATTGCCAGCCCACATTTTCGGGGCCTTTTTTCTTTTACATGATTTAGAAGGGGTCTTTAAGGTATGACAGTGTGTACTCCTTTTGTCTGTGGATAGAGTTGCTGTAATGAGCGGTACCCTACAACATCAATGATTGTGATTAATTGCTAATGAAAATGACCAATCAAGATATTTGTTGCATTGCAAGTGCATTTTTTGTAAATAGACTAACCAATAGCCAAATCACAAGTACCAGTCATGAGAAGTGCCCTTTTAAATTAGAAATTAATCGCAGGTGGTCTTATTGCTGGCAGCGTAAAAGTGTCTGAAAACGCCAGCATATTCCATGGCTGAATATTTCATTACATTTTCTAAAAACATGAAAGTGGCAGGAAAGTGGTGATTGATAATCCTGTACTCCAGAAATAATATCTGGTTTACATTCCTAAATCATTGCTGTAACATTTTCCATTGCTTTCCACTAGCCTGAAAAGCCTCCTTTTCTATGAAAGGCTGACCCCTGTGCACTGCTGTTCCCAACAGAATCTCGGCAGAAAAGATGAAAAGAATATAAGCTTGAAGTTTGATGAAGTTTGACAAGATTGATGGAAAGCCTAGCGCTTCCGCACCAACCCTGTCGCAACTGTGGCGAGTCGGAGGTCCCACCCAGTGGCAGACGGGTGACGAGTGTTCACATGCTGTTTTGTGGACAGGTGCATGCTTGCTTGGGGAAACAAAGGACTCCCCTCCCCCTTTTCCCCCACTATTCTTACCCAATATTGTCATTTCCTTCTGAAATATCAAACTCAATTTGCCTACACCAAACTCATATACGCACCAGGCAAACAAGCCCTCACGTTCACCTCACAAATCTTGCTCCTATCTTGTCCACACTTACTCCACACCTGACTAAATTCCTATCAAAATTCACAAGAATATCCCCCTATTGACAGACCCCGTCCACTGTTAGCCAGTCCTACAAGCGTACACACACCCTAAATTTCTATGGATTTCAACAAATTTACCCACAGCTAATCTTACGATTTTCATTTTTCCTACGAACCCCTAATTCCCAGGAATATCATCGGTGAAAGGAAGGAGTGAAAATATTTTTGGGACTTGTTCAAATGTTTTCTCAGTTGCACCTGGTGTTTAGAATTCTCAGGTGAGTTCAAGGCGACAATAGAATCTACCAAATATGTCTACGGTCGTGTTCAATACAAAATCAGATTTTCTTCTTTTCGTTCACACATTCCCTTTCTCCGAGTTCCTCCGACAATGAAGTTTATAATATTTTTCTTGTTGTTGAACAATGCATTTCACAACATCTCTTGGAAAGGACATTTCTTTAAAAAATAAAATCCGGCTTCCTTCTTTCTGTTCACACATTAACTTCCTCCAAGTTCCTATGACAATATACTTTATAAATTTGCTTCTTGATATTACACAGAATTCACAATATGAACATTTTTCAGGATAAAATCAGAGTTTCTTTTTTTCCTTCACACATTAACTTCCTCCAAGTTCCTATGACAATGAATTTTATAAATTTGTTTCTTGATGTTAAACACAAATCACAAAACCTCTTGGAAAGGACATCTTTTTTAATCGCTTATTTGTCCATTTCTTTTGCACATTCACTTCCTTTGCGTTCCTATGACAATGAACTTTATAAATTTGTTTCGTGATATTACACAATTCACAACATCTCTTTGCAAGAACATTTTTTAATATCATTCTCAAGCTTTCTTCTTTCCATTCACACATTCACTTTCTAGTTCCAATGACAATGGAGCTAACATATTTATTTCTTGAAGTTTAACAACACAATGCACAACATCTCTTGGAAAACCCTTTTTTTTCTTCTTTTTTTCATCATGTAACTTGAGATCCAACATCATCGGAAACTGATGCCAGTTACCCTACTTTAGGATTCACTTCACCAGGTGGTCTATGAATTGGGGGTAGAATTTCATAAGTATAATTGTGACATCTTATTACATCTTTTTCACTAGTGGTAAAGGATTGTTTCTGGAATTGTCAGTCATTGGTGTGGCTTAAGACGGAGTAAAAAGAAAAAGGGCTAGACAAAGAATTGAAATGAGGATTGTAGCCTCGTAAGAACTCTTAAAATGACTGCTCCAAAAGTGCTACTTGAACTTAATTTGGAAAGTCATTTTGACATCTAATACAGGATCTACAGTTCACTTTGAAATACTTTGCTAAAGCCCCGGTCACATAGGACCCCGGAAGCAACACGATTCACCCCGACTCGTTGTTAATTCACAGTTGACTGCCTCAGAACAACGAGTCGGGTGAATTGTGTTGCTTCCGGGATCCTATGTGACCGGGGCTTTACCTGATTAATATAAGGCTAATCAAAAGGGGATCATTGGGCCATATATCAATTATTCTTGGTCAACTCTTGACCAAGAATTTAAACAATACTATAATGAAGAAAATGAATTATTATTGAGAGTTGTGCTTTCTTTGTTACGCTCATATCCAAATTTATATTTTGATGATGATGATGGCCTCTTGTATAGCGCTGGTCAAATAATGTCTCACAGATTTCAATGTCCTATTCAGTGCTATGGTTCATCTTTCAGTCCACGAACTCCCAGTAGTGTTACGATTTGGTTAACGGTAAAAGAGTGGGGAACAGATAGGTCTGTAGGTAAATTGATTGCGTCTCTGCTTTCCAATGTGTCATTCTTTTGGAAGTATGACCAAGAATTTTGACTTGTACCTTAATTGTACAGGCTGATCCGAACCTAAACAAGCTCTTTTAAAGTTTCAAATATTTCTGTAAAAAATGGGAAGATTGTACTTACAATTCCATCATGTGATAGGGGAAGGTGTATGGCAGCTCCGTAAGCCCAGCAGCTCTGCAATCAACGGACTTGGACGTGCAGGTACACTTCTCTGGACACAGTGGTTCGATCTCACATAATGCTTCATGGTCCTCATTCCCTGCAATTAATGATAAAAACAAATTTATTTCACTAGTTTAATCTTTTTCATTTACAAACAGTTTACCATTGACACCCTATTCACGCTTGTAAAGTGAACATCAGGGTATACACCAGATGCTTATTTGAGTTTTATGAGACTAATGATCAGAATAATAAAAAAAAATGATGGGGAAACAACTGATGGAAAAACAGTCCTAGGGACATGTCAGACTAGTGATCTCTGGATTCCTCATTTTCCACACAGACAGAAAACCTAACAATGATATTTGCTCTACATTCAGTACTTTGTTAAATAGTCCCCCAAATCTTGATATTTTTTGCTTTCTACAGTATTCTAAAACTATAGACGAATCTAATGTAAAAGTTTTAGAAGAATCATTTGGATATTATAACCAATTAGGACATTTCTGCAAACACACCTGTATTTCTTCCAAAGCTAACATCTATCAAATTTCAACTGCAAATTAACTTTTAAACGTAAAATCATCAGACAAGAAAATCTGAAACCCTTAGACACTCAGATCAATCTATCTAAACATCCAAAGTGCCACTTTCTGCCAGCGATGGATGATTTCCCAATCTCGGCAAGATGGAGGCGTGATCAGGAGGAGAGAACTCCATGTTTGCCGTGGTTAGTCGGTGGAAAGGGAGAGCCGCCTGATCAGCACGTACCTCTGCCACTTTCATTGTTCTCCGCTACCCTATCGCTTACAGCGCCTCGCAGACCACAAATCTCATTTCATATCAGAAACAAGGTATCAAAAACACGTCTGATAAATACAAAAATCCTGACTCCGATGTTTGCGAGTTCTTTTGTCAGGAAATTACCAGGAATGTAAAGTAAACTATTCGGAGGGAGATGGTTTTTGTTGGTGTTTTCCAAAAGGGTAAAAGTAATAACATCTTTGGCCTGATTTCTTACTGCATTCGGTTCTCGACTGTCGCAAATTTCATGAACGTCAATGGTTCTCGGTAATGCTATCGCTCCATTCAGGAGAACGGTGTGAGTTTCGCAGCCCAACCGATTAACTTTCTTGTTTTGCCGTGAGGATAACGAGTATCCAGTTTCTACTGCTTACATTATTACTGGGCATGGAAACAGGAAAATATATACCTTTGCACAGGCAAAGAGAAATAAATAATTAATTCACTCAGCTCAGAAAAATATTGCACAAATATCCTATTCTTGATTGTATAATAACTTGTAATCATATAGTCATGTATATGATATTCGTTCAGCCAGTATCACTTCAATACACACAAATCATCTCTCTCAACTTTATTTGCAGGAAAAAGATTCACATATCACAATGGTTGTCTTTCTTAGACAAACTCATACGATTATAAATCAGAAGGCCCCCTCCCCCCTTTGGACAATATGTACTTGAACTTCGGGACCAGCTGTAAAAATTCAAACATGTTTCCAAGAACAGATTTTTCCTACTTATTACATGATGAAGCAAGAAATGAAAGTGAATTCAAAGCAAAGACGGGTTGATGAAATTTGGGGTAGCCAGAAAATCCCATCTAGAAATATGAGTCATGAAATACAGTAGTCAGAAGACATAAACATGGGTGTTACAATTCAATCTGGATATAAATTTAGAAATAAGATAAATCAATTATAAGATGCATGAATGCATCGGGAGGTGTCTAAACTCTAGAAATGAGGCAGAGAAGAGGAACAACAGAACCCATTACAAGTATCCATGACGATTGCTATCTTCCATTTTATTGATTCGCCAGCAAGCCACGTGAGGATGCTTGTCGCTGAAGAGGGATAATTTTCTGGCCTCGGAGGTTTTCTCACTCGGGGAGAGCCGAAAGGCCGAGACGAGATGGTAAAATCTGATTTGTACGGGCGGGCCCTTTTGTGAGAGGTGTTACTGAATGAGTGTGTCTGCCTCTAAGCTATAATTTCATATTTCTCGGTATACTGGATGCTGGTGCACTGAGAATTTTGATTTTTCCCCATTTCTCTCTCATGCCTCAATTAAGTTTACCAAGGACTACCTAAAACTGCTAGTTGGATCCTAAATGGCCATTCATCTTGTTCCCTATGACTACATGAGATAATGTAGTCATCTTTGGTCCCCCCTTGTAAATGACTAGGGCCCTGTAACACAAAGGTAATAGTTTACCAATCAGAATGGCCCCCGAAAATTAGAGTTTGATTGTCATTGAATGTCATATATTTGAAAATAACGACCTCAAGGTTGGAAAAAAGTGCTTTTTTATTCATTAATCATTCCTTTTGCTTTTAAAAAAACAATCAAAACATTACATGAAGAAAATAAGATTTAAAGGTATAGATTCTTAAAGACCAGGATGCAGAAATTGATGTTAAACGAGCTGATGTATTCACAAGTTGCTTTACATGCCTAAATATATCTATGTAGGATATTAGGAGTACATTTTTGCTCGTATTCTGTGTATTTTACGTCGAACAGGTCAATCCGCCGTTGCTCCTACGGTGTGCTAAGTGCTTTAGAGCGGGGAAGCGTCGGCCTGAAATGGGCGGTGCGATCGGTGGTATTGTCTGCGGTGTGTGAGTTCGCGTTCATTTTGTGCGTGAAGCATGTTCTGTGAGGAAGTACGACCGCAGCAGGTTGTTTTATTTTGCGATAATTAAGCCATTTCTAGGTCGATTTCATTCAAACAAACTATGAACATGCTCTAATTTACTATTGAAAAACTGCGTTATGGTAATAATTTTACTGCAGCTGGCAAACTAGTTAAATATCTGAAGCGCCCTCCTCCCAAAACTGGTCTTTCGCTTTAAATGAGAGTGAAAAGCCAAAGAACATATGAAAATGACTCTTCAGGTCATATTTCGCAATGTTTATAATTTTGCTATGATCTTTTTATTTGAGTGAAAAGTTTTCAGGTCAGGCCATTTTCAGAGGGCAACCAAACAATATTTTTCAGCACTGGAGTGTATTCACTCACAGACAAGGATAGATATCTCACCGACCCTATCGCGCCAGCAAGAAAGCAAGCAAGCAAGCCAGGTGTGTTCCAGATGAGACCGCTGGAGGCATACTTCACTATGCAAGGTAGAGCAGGTTAACCTCACCTGACCTCCTCAGCTTATAACTTAAAAAGAACGATTCTGCACTATGCATGCCGACTGGCCAAACTTTGCAACCATGGATGTATACAAAGGAAATCATGTAGCAACTTCATAAAAGTAAAAACCCGATGATAATAACCATTCTCCAGTGATAGCAGGCAAATTTCATCACTAATGGTTCCAGCATAAATAGACATATTTACTAATTCGTTGATGAAATGAAGGACAAAATATGCTCCAGAAACATGGTATCAACCGTGATTTCATGAACTAGCATTCAACAGGACTTTCGCATGAAAGTGTTGTAGCAACAATCAAATTGCAATATTTGTATGAATTAACACACATCTCATTAGCCTATCGGTGCACATCACTGAGAGCAAACGGTACAAACGATTTGGACAAAATAAACAACATCCATTCAAGAATTGACAATAGCCAGAGGTACACCAGAGTAATTTCTTTCCCTCTTAAAAGAAGAGTTTAGACTAAAAAATTATATTTCGCCACAGGTGCACACCTAACCATATATTACATTCATATCAAAGTTATTAAATGTTACTTTTTTCCGAAAAGTATGATTTCCTCAAAACTTTAACAATAGGATATCTTTATGATAGATATGTAGATCCACTATTTGCATGTTTACATTCATACAAACTTTGCAACTGTCTGTAAAAATAACAAATTTTGCACCATATCTATAATGAAAACTCTGGTTAGTTGTGCACCCATGATGTCATCAAATTGGCAACATCTCTGGAAATTTCCACTGATTTGCCCATTTTTTCAAATCTTTAAAAATTCACAACTTTTTATAACTTGTCCGATTTTCCTCAAACTTTTTTTATTTTATTCACCAATATTTTCTGCTTCTGTTACAAAATTATTATTATTATTATTATGGGTAGACTCTTCTTTTAAATTTATACGAGTAACATGATGCTACTTTAATCGGAGTGCGATATAAGGCCTATAGATCAATACTTGTATATAATTACGTATGTTTTGAAAGAAAGAATGACATAATCTCAGCACTGGATTTTCATAAATCTTGATACATTTTTAAAATTTATCATTCATACCCTGACTTGATTATTCCATCAATTCTAACTTTCTATCATTCTGTAATTCATTCTAATTCACTCCTCAAAGTTTATCTGAACTGATATTCAGTAGAAAATCAGCTCTACACACAATGGCACAAACATATTCATTGCTAGATCATAAAAGAAAGCTTGGCAATTCCCAAAATTTGTCGCATTATTTTTATAATCGGCTTTTTATCCCCAAGTTTTTAAGCTGTTTGGAAAGTGAAAGTGCCCATCAATCACGTCCAATCATCGCAAATTGGCAACATTTTGACAAGTTTACACACAAGGTGTCAAGGAAGGTGTCATATATCCCTACACAGGTGAAAGGGATTTAACAAGGTGAGGTTATATATTAGGGCTCAGTTTATACTTTGAAAGGTTCGATAACAGATCCTAGTTTGGCCTGTTTAGGCCTATCTGAAAAGTATCATTTTCAAATTAATTTTAGTACATATAGTTGTAAAACCAACATATCTAACATTATCATGCACCATTCACTATCTAAAATTTAAAAAAAAAAAACTCTTCAGAACTTCAAAACTTTTTCTTGTGTATGTATCCCTTGGCAATTCTTTTATAGCGTATATCCAAATTTTAAAAATAGAAAAGCATTATAGAAGTTAGATTGGGCTTGTGTTCCTGACATGTTCATGTCGATCAAGCTCAAAATTCAAGAGCTAATGAACCTTTTTAAACTGGTGGCAGCAGTGGGGTATCTATCCAAATCTATTAAAAGAACACCAACAAACTTCAAATAAAAAAAATAATCCTTGCCAAAGTATTGCTATATTATAGCTAAACTAAGATTGTGTTCCTGACATAGCCATGTCAAGCAATGGTGAAATTAAATAAGATATTGGGATTTTTTAAACTAGTGGCAGGAGTGGGCATCAATACAAATTAAGAAATCAAATCTGAGATTAATTCTATATAAATACAGCAAAAGTACAATAAAGTGTTCCTGACATATATCCATGACAATCAATGACAAAATTTAATTAGATGTTGGGTTTTCGAAACTGGTGGCTGCAGTGGGATATCAATACATATCTCAGGAAACTAACATAGTTCAAACTTCCGTATCCAACATTACAAAGCTGAAGTATAATACACATAGAGCAGCTAAGCTGAGGTTGTACATGACTGACTGTAAATCAAAGGCAAGTGAATGAGTACAGACAAGGAGATTTATGTTTGAAAGATGAAAATTTTAGCACCTTCGCCACTTGTACCTACAATTAGCCAAGCCCCTAAATCTTTCCTGATTCAGCTGTGAGTTGAGACTTATTGACGATTCTATTTCACCTCCAAAGACCCATTCCAAAACTTTGATATTCCATTTGAGACCTAAGGAGGAAATAAAAGCCCTCTCTGTTTTCAATCAAAGGTAATAATTTGTAACAGTATAGTCTGTGAGATTTACAAGAACCTGAAGTAATAAAAAGAATGTCACTTAAATGTGGACTTCCTCCCAAGATCATTGCCTTTTCAGGTTTAAAGGGTAACATGAAATTTGCAGAGGCTTTTTAAAAAAAACCTTCAGATTCAGCAAATACTCATGAATGAAATTAGAAACAATTGGGTTACCCATAAATCGCTAGAACTTCATGAAGGATCAATTTGTTGTGTCAGAGACATTACTATTATGAGCATTAATGGTACTTTAGTATCCAGTCAGCAAGTCCAGAAGATTATCTTGTGTTAAATGCCTATCCTTGAAATGATGAAGTGTACATCTGTGGCCATCTCTTCCAGTAGAACTACCATGCACTTGCCAAAGAAACAAATTGCTTGATATATAAAGTTGATTATGATTAGTATTATCATCATTTGTTGATTGTTTTCAATATTTTGAGATAGTGAATGAAATGAACAGATCTCATACCTGAATTGTTCAATCTGTAAATGTATGAGTACTTCGTCAAATTGATCCTATGGCATCACAGTTTTGATGCCATAGGATCAATTTGACGAAGTACTCATACATTTACAGATTCAGATTACTTTAAAGCCCGTGTATAGTTTTGGTAAAGATTAAAGAAATGTGAATTTTGGGGATATATACCATGACATATAGTTTGTATAAACATTTCAAGATCATAGCATAATTTTCTACGAGCGAATTCTTTTGAAAATTTGAATTTGACCGTTAAATCGTATTTAGCGCCCTCTCTTGGTTATAACAATATTTTGCT
>BQKZ01000147.1:90457-105263 GCA_036244855.1 Temnopleurus reevesii | reverse complement strand
CATATCACCAATAACATTTGGTTATAAAACTACTGGACACTCTTACTCATGCCATTTGAGCAGCAAGAATCTAGGTTTTTGAGGTATTAAATGGTAGAAAAGGGAAATGAACTTTAGATAGAAAAGGAGAGAAAAATTGTAGCCTGAAAACAATTTTATCATGAAAATACCAATGAAAGAAAGGAAGAGAGTAGCCGGAAAATGACGCTTGAAAGAAAATAATAGCGTACTTGAAATAGAGAAAGACAAGAGACATTGCATAATTAGTAAGAAATCTAGGGTGAAAATGAAGAGAATGACTTAAGCGAAAATGTAGGAGGAAAAGAGAGAAAACTTGGAGAGTATATATAATCAATATGAGAAATGGATACAAATAAGAAGGATACACAAGATCAAAATGATGCATTTATCAATGGAGAATTATACGGAACAGAATGGAAGGAAATATTAACAAAGGGAGGAAAGATAAATGAGGAGTTAAAGTGAAAGGCAGAAAGTGGCAAAGAGAGGAAGGGAGGAAGTGACAAAGATACAAAGTGAGAGGGGAACAGCAGATTATAGGAGAGGAAATTCAAGAGGTAAGGTAAAATGGAGTGATAAAAATTAAAGCAGACACAACGAAGAACAAAATACATGAACATTCATTGCACTATTTTAGAGACACCATCACAATGACCTACAGACCATCGTAACTTACTTGTCCCAAATTTGCATCCTACTCACTCCTCCTCCTCCTTCAACCCTTTAACCCTTCTGATCAACAGCTGCTCTTCAACATACACTTCACTTTCAACTCCCCACTTCAGCTCCTCCACCCAGCCAAACTCAGTTACCATGGCAACGGAGCACCAACATGCAAGCGGAAATGGGTAATATTTCTTCCTCACCATTATTGGCCCTCACATTTCAGTCATGAATTCCCCAAAGTTGAGGCCAAGTGATACAAAATTCTGAACAATTTTCCAATATCATTCCACTGGAGATGATGAGGCATGAATCACAAATTTTGTTGTGAAATTCGGTGCTAGACTACAACCCCCCCTTTCCCTCTTTTCATTCTTTTCCTCTCTGCCTCTTTTTCTTTGTTCGATTTTCCCTCTCTTCACCCAATCAAATCCACCCTCCTTACCCCTACTCTCACAACCTCTCCCCTCCCTCCTTCCATCCCCTCCCGCTCTCTCCCTCTCTCTCTTACAATCATTATCGCTCTCGCTCTCTCTCTCTCTCTTCCTCCTTCTCTCTACTTGGCAAGATCCAAGCTCAAACTCTTTCAAGGTAGAAATTGGTCATTCATCATCAGCGAAATATGAACTGAAATATTCATGACTAGGCCTGGCATGGAGACACACAGCTGAACAGGGGTTCATTGCTAATTTAAAATGAAGTTTCCGAATTATGACACTTTCAACATTGCCATAAACAGGTGAGGATACAATGTAGGTTTGATTTAGGACCACCATACCCACTGCTGATACTATGTACAAAAGAAGCCAGTCTTCAAAAGGTGAACTTCATAGAGTATAATACTTTGAAATTAAAGTCTGTTTGTAAGGGACATACTGTAAGAATGGTGGAAATCTCACTGCTCTTTACCTGTTGTGTGTAAGCACTTTCAAATGACATTCAAAGATCTGCAGACATTTGCAGACACTTGTGAACCATATAAAAAGAAGATCTGCAGTCTCATCAAAACCAGTCTGCTGAGAAGGGACATACAAATGGCTGAAAAAGCAATGATATTACCTGTAGATCTTAAGTCTGTCATCTGCAATTCAGCCTCCTTGTATCACTAGATGTCTGCAGATACTTTTTAACATCACTCAAAAGTCTGCAGACACTTTTAAATGTCTACAGACACGTGTAAGTTTACCAAGAGGTCTGCTGCAAATTCTGAAGAGACAAGACGGCTGAAAAGGCATTGCTCTAACCTGAAAATCTGAAGACTGCCATCTGTAATTCAGCCTCATTGTGTCATTAGTGATCTGCAGATATTTTCGCATCATTCCTATTAGTCTGCAGACACTTTCAAATAGCATTCAGAAGTCATCAAACAATTTCAAATGACATTCAAAGATCTGCAGACATTTACAGACACCTGAAAACCACATAAAAGATCTGCAGACCCATTGACATCTCAACTGAGAAGGGGCATACAAATAACGTAAAAAGCAATACATCTGAACTCGGAAGCCTCCTTATGAGCTTGGACATTTGCAGAAACTTTAAAAATCTGCAGACACTTTTAAATGACATTCAGAAGTCTGCGGACACTTTTGTCTGGTACTAAGAAGTCTGCATACTTGTAAACCATTTACAATTAAACCTGCATTTAGCAGCCACCTGTTCATAGTGACCACCTTTCTATAATGGCCATATAAATTGATTACCTCCATATGAAAATGTTTGTTATATAACCTGGATATAGAGGTCCTTTGACAAGAGTGGCCATTTTTTCTGTTTCCCTTGGGTGGCCACAATGAATATGAAAACACATTAAAATCCCATATCCGTCTGGAAGAGGCATACTAAAGGCTGAAAAGGTAATGTTCTTACCTGTACACCTGAAGTCTGTAGTCTGTAGTTCAGCCACTTTAAGTCCCTGAAGCTGACGTGGTGTCTCGCAGGTTGTGAAGAGACCAAGATGGATATGAGGTCTTAGCCAGAGAGCCAACCAGCTTAGATGACAGTCACATGCCAAAGGGTTCTTGGAAAGTCTCCTGGAAGAGATAAAAACAAGTTGAACATTTACTTATTCATTCATTTAATTGTATTCATTATAATTGGTTTATTCTAACAGAAACTCTTTTATGGACAATGGCCAATGAGCAGATTCTTTTAAAATTAAAAAAAAAACATGAACAGATAAGAACTTAAAGGGCAAAATGTTAGGCAAGAAATTAATGCAATACTGAGTTATTATAAAGATCAGGATTCAGCAACATCGCACCATGTTGCTATGATCCAACAACTTGGTGAACTTTTTATGAAACTACTTATAGATCTACCACTGCATTCTATTTGACATTAGTTAATTCTGGTGGAACTAAGAACTTTTCGTGGTGGTGATAGTATTCACATTTCAAATGCATCTTCATGGAAACTTTGGTTGTATTTCATTGAATTGTTATTGTTACAAACCATCTCCAATACTGTATTTGATAGAAGTGATAATAAAATGGCGGAAATATGTTCTAGAGTGTAAGAAATAATCTTTGAAGGATTCCGATTCATTCACAAAAATTAATCACCTGGTATTCTTTAAGTTCAATCTTAACTTCAAGAAGAATGGTATGAAACACCATCCGAGTTTTAGCTCTCATTCTTCTACATGTAGGTCTAACAAACAACCGACTCTACGGTAACCCCACTTTGACATATTCTCAGAATTTTTTTTTCCAAAAGCGGTGAGATACAAAGAATCATTTTCTCATTGAGTTACATTGATCAGATCAGATGAGATGAATATCTTGCATTTCAAGACCAAGTACAAAGGTTTGAATGAAGTATTCTTCTTCTCAGTCATCACTGTGTTAAACCGCAATCAAAAGTCACTGACCGTGACACTGCTATCAGTGCTAGCACCATGAGCAAAGGGACGATGGATTTGGACAAAGTAAACAACTGCTATTGAAACATTCAATAGATAAAGGCACACAAAAAAGAAGTTTCCTAAGTAAACAACTCCTATTGAAACCTTCGCAATAGCTAGATGCACACAAAAGAAGTTTCCTTCCCTCCCCGCCTGCAGAGAAATGTCACACATATGTCGCATCTGTCCAGTCAATGAACAGGGAAGCTATTTTCCGTTGTATTCATGATGCTGTTGTTTAGGCTTGAATGAAGTTGTTTACTTTGTCTAATTCCTTTGTCCCTTCTGCTCAGTGTAGGACATTCACAATAGAGGCGCACAAAAGAAGTTTCCTTCCCTCCTAGTCTGCGGAGAAAAATCAAACAGGTGTCGAACCTGTTCAGTAAATGGAGAGGGAATCCATTTTCTGTTGACTGTGTTCATGAAGTTATTGTGAAGGCTTGAATGACGTTTATTTGTCAAATTCCTTTGTACCTTCTGCTCACAGTGTAGGTCTTAAAGATGTGAGTGTGTGTGTGTGTTTGTGTGTGTGTGTGTGACATTGCATTGCATAGATAAAAGAATTTTCCTTCCCTCCCCGCCTGCAGAGAAACATCAAACATTAGTCGCATCTGTTCAATGAATGAACAAGGAAGCGATTTCTGTTGTGTTCACGAGGCTATTGTGAAGGCTAGAATGAAGTTGTCTATTTTGTCCAATTCCTTTGTCCCTTCTGCTCACAGTGTATAAGTCTTGAACAAGTGTCTGTGCAACTTGCATGGCAACCATTTCTACAAGAACTATCAGGTAACTTCATTCATCTACTCGATGTCAACACTTCATCTAAACCTCCGTCCCTGTCCAATTACCGCACGGTTTCGGTGACGTCATTGTGAACTTAGACGTCAGGTCCAAGGTAGAGTCGTGCATTACGTTTCAAAATCTATTTAGCTAAGAGTGACTGAGTGATCTTTTTTCAATTTTAATTCACTAATATTTTACAACAAACTAGAGAAATGAGATTATTTTCAATCACAAAGCAAATTGTTTGCATGTCAGCAATGTGAACTCCTTGAATTTTTATATAAAATTACTTTGTAAAGGTGAATATAGATGCAGTTTGAAAGAAACACTACAAGACCTGCCTCAAAGCAATATAATATAATATTATTCCTCATGAATGTCATTCCTGCAAAGCTAAATATCAGCAAATAAAATTAAATTCAAGCAGTTCCTTTTGTTCTCACATATCTTATCTAATTGTCACCGCAATTTTCATGAATCGCTATTTCTATTTTGGACATGTTAGCCTCAAAATCGATTATGTGCATTTCATCCATTTGGGATGCCAATCATTTTTGCAAAATCTAAAATGTATCATATTCATGTTTGTGTTCATCGCAATATGGAATGTATTTGAATAACTGATATCTTCCATTTTGAAAATGTTGTAAATCCATCAGAACCGTGCAGATTCTGTTAGTCAAACAACACAAGTGGCAGTGGTTCAATGTCTGAAGACAAATGTACAAGAAATATGATACAGATAGAAAAGCTTCTTAGATGTACAGGCCTATATCAAATAGTTTCCAAGCAATGTAAATCACCAGCTGACAAACGAAATATGGATTTGCATAGCTTACACTTTTTAGTTTTATGCCACTTTCTTCCCCAAATCATAGACATACTGTCTATGCCCAAATGGACGTCTTTCTATGATGGTGCTGTATGTGCATTGCATTACAAACATATTCCCATTAGTCGCACCCTATCCGTTTGTTCACAACAAATAGTAGATCAAATCATATATATTCCATTGAATTACTCTCGGAGAAGATGTTCAGATTTGCACTTCACATTATCTTGCATATTTTTGAAAGACATATCTTTAATATGAAGAACTGTAATATTTTCTGAGAAATAGGGAGTCTGTACAAATACCTGCTAAAAAAATGTTTTTCTACAATGTATCGATTTTTGCATGAAGATATGAATAGGAATAAATGTATAGTCTAATAGTTGAGTATCTAAATGTTCAAGAATAAGGTAAGGTAGTATTTGCTGAAATTTCATACTGGTATAAAAACTAAAAACAAACTGCAAATGCCAAAGGGGGTGTTGTCAGAAATATGTATGTCATCACACATAAATTGCAAATCGGTCCTAAATTGAAGCCACAAATTTTCTAGCCCAATATGTGTATTTCTAAAGAAGACATGCATGAAAAAATCAATTTCAATTGGCACATGCCAATCAACTGTAAATTGTAGTAAATTGCAACTTTCCAGCAACATCCTAAAGAGACATATAAGACAAGAGATTTACTTACAGTTGTTTGAGGAAACTCATATGCGTGAAGCTGCTACTGCTCAGAGTTGTCAAGTTGTTGTCGTTCAAATATCTGAAAATAAGAAGTGAAAAATAGCACTATATAAACTATTTCTGTAAAACAAAGTGGGTCATGGGTTAACAGATCCACACACCGTGTATTGAACACAACAATCACAAACCAGTTCCAATATGAATAGCATTACAAAGGAGCATTGAATTGGCATTCTGAAATATATTATATCGTATTCAAAATTATTTTAATAGAATATTATTCAGTGAATTGTGAAATGCAATGCATCATAATAAAACATATTATCAGCTGTACCAAAAATTTAAAACATAAGCTTTAAAAAGTAAAGACATTTAGCTCCTAGGATAGAAGACACACAAGGACATGCTAATTTTCTTGCGTTTGCATTCTAATTCATTAAGTGTTATTTGATATGAATGAATACAAGAGCTAAAATATTCACCAGATTTATACAAGTACTACCAGATGCTAACATCCTAAGAATTTGAATATATTGAATATTTGAATAGAATACAAAAAAAAAACTTTAATTGAAAATGAAATATGAATATTTAATTGAAACATGTATTGACTTAATATCGTATTGACTAAGTACCAAGAAAATGAAACATATCATGTCACGTTTCAGCCAAAACTTTCATTCTAGTATTGCTTGACCTATCGATCACCTTCCAAGGAGAAAGCAAAATGGAATTGCTAACTCCGTCAATTAAATAACTCATGCAAACTTGCCCTTCTAATGAACTTAGTGAAATTTGTCTCCTGGAAGGTCATATTGACTGTAAGCTGTTTCTATCCAATATATGGATTCATTTAAACATGTTCATAACCCTCCTCAAGAATTAGCATTTTAATTGGATTTTGAGGATAGGTACTGCACACGTCATTGCATTCTCGGTGAGGAATATGAAGTGCAAGTCAGCATAATATTCTTAAATTATTCATCTCCATCTTCAATATTTCATGGTTCTCCTCGCCGAGTGAAGTTTTACTACTTTCTTTTGATGAGGTTATTTTGTAAATGAAATTTGATGATTATCCTTGCATTGAGAAAGATATTGCATATAAAGCTGAAATTTTTAGCTGGGGTCTTATTTTTGTGAATATTGCGACTATGAAAATGCCGCTACTGTATTAGCCAATATTTTAGCGTACAGATATTTTCGCGATTTGTGACCAATTTGACACATTGGCGTGTTGTTATTTTCACATTTTTGACAGTGTTTGTACACAAATGAATGTGCATCATGAAGAGTAAATATTTTCACGAGGCCATAACCGCGAAATTAGCGAAAATGATACCACCGCGAAAATTTCAGCTTATACAGTATTTTTATTCATTAGAATCTCCATACACTTGTGTACAGCAATCTGTAAAAACATTAAAATATCAACTCGCTAATGTGTGAAATAAATTCTGCATTTCAAATATGACTGTCATAACCTACAAGTGACTTAATCATACTGGTTTATATCCTTCCCAGCTTGGCAGTTTGCCTCAAAAATTAAATTACAATTAGGGTTCAGAACACAAATCAAAAATCAATATCATAAAAATCAATATCACTAAAATCAATATAAGTATATCATATCTGGCAGACATCACTGGCTACATGGGTCTTAAAAAGCCATGATCAATCGATTTTATCAATAAACAATGGGGTTTCCCTTATCAGCCTTCTATCAAGTCGATGAGATAAGGATCATAATTTGGATGAACACGAGCATGTCTTGTTCCCATGACAATCCTACCAGCATAGAAAATACAGAGGCAAAGGGCAATTAGCCCCCTAAACCGCTGAAATAGCCCCATTGAGCTCCAAAATAGCACAAGTCATGACCATCAAGTAAAGTATAGGTATATGAACTTGAACTTGAACTTGTATATAATTCTGAAAATACCCTGAATGCAAAATTGCATTGCGTGTTATCAAACACTTTGTAATTATTTTCACATACCAGTGATTTCAAGTGTTGTATGATCATTAAAATTAATATCAACTTGCCCTATGTTACAATTGTGGAAAAAAATAGAAATTAATAAATCTTGACATTATCTTTATTAAAGTTTGCATTAATTAAAAAAATGTATCAAACTTACAGCGTTTCAATAAGTTTCAGCGGTCTGAAGGATCCACTCATTATGCACACGATCTGATTGTTATGTAACCGCCTGCAAAGGAATAAAAATGAAACACATTAAAATGATACTTGAAATGTTGTAAAGAGTGACAATAACTTACAAAAACACTAAATAAACATTTTGAACATGCTGGATCATATTGCTGCAGTGTATGATAGAGTATACATGTTATGGATGTGTTAGTTTACCATTTTGAAAAACTTTCCACTTCCTCTAACCATTTAAATGTTCATTTAATATTGTGTATATCCTAGAGTATACCTTACAACATTTTTAATCCTGCTATGGGAATATCTCTGCTTCTTGAATGCTAATTTTTACTCGGGTGGAGAGTGCCCAACCTCGATCATACAAAGAAAATCATGTTACTCAGGTCCCTCCATCTCATAAAAAGAATGATGGTTTTGAATGAAAATCATTCAACATATTCACTGACATTGTAGTATCATGATAAATTGTATTAAGAATACTGGTTCTTTTTAAATTGCCAAATCCTTCTCTTAACCATTGCCTTCTCAGATCTGTCACAATTCTTTACAATCCTGAAAGCCTTTCATGGTATTTAGGGACATAAATCATACAACTATAAGTTGACAAACGGAAACAAAATTTGACTTAGAAAAACAGCTTTTCTTTCAGAATATTAAATTGGGAACTCCCATTAGATTTAGAAACATAATAGTTTCTTTCATAACGTGACAAAGTTAACTATAATCCACTTCAAGATTGTGATTTACAACCATTCATGAACAAAAGACATTGGGTTACCAAGATGAAATAATCCCTCCATAATTGATAGCTCACGCTCCGAAGAATTGATATCTGTTCACAAGTTGCTGATGCCTCCAGCTGAAAATCAATAAATCGTACTATCAATTAAATAGATGACGTATATATTCTATCAATTCATCAATTCTTCTTAATGGTGCCTTTGTAAGAGGTAAAATTCTCTGTAAACACTCATCAGCATGCCTGTCTTATTGCAACATGTAATTTTCATTTGAGCACTGTCTGCACTTTTGACATGAACAATATGAAACAATGGTTTTGGCTGGAGCTTATAGATCAACTGTAACTTGCAAATGATCACAATTTTGTAGCAACATTCCCTTCACCTAAAATACTATGAATTTCACTTACACCATTTACAAGATCTAACCTGACCAAACAATTCTTCTGGATGAGGACCACTTTGATTATTGATGAACAACCCATACCCATAGCAGAGGAGTTTCATCACCCAAGGCAGTCTTTAAAACAACCTTGCAAGGGGTGATGTTTCAAATTAGGGTAGGGTTTAATCAAATTACATACAATTTTAAAAATGACTTATATTTCTCTCTTATGTTGGATGATTGAGAATCTTTGACATCAACTTTATTTGGGTCTCTCTTATAGTCTTTCTTCAACTTATGAAAGCCATTACAAACCTATATGATTGGTTGAAAGAAGACCTTACACACGCACATTTCTTCTGCTAACTGTAAGAACAACTTTATGGATCATCACCAAATTCAGGAAACCACTTCAAACTTCTCCCATTACCATTTAAAGCATTCCCATTACACATTAAACTGGTTTCTTTGAACCAGTTTACATTAAACTAGTTTAAAAGAAGATGAGCGATAAGTCTGTGACTGATGGGGAAAGGGAAGATGCGCTACTTAACAATGTCCTTCAAACTGCTAAGAAATCATCACTCCTTAGTCGCCTATTGCAGCCTTACTTGCACCACTAAGTATGCATGACGCAAATAAAAGCCCTATATCATCTCAACTCGGCTTCTTCATATCATTGTTTACTATGTACGCAGGCGGAACTGAGCTCCACTTCATTGTGAAACCTCAAGTACTGGCAAATCCCTCCCCTTTTAATCACATTGTACGAAAGATAAGGCACTAGCAGAATATCAATATTTAGTGGGTAATTATTGGCCTGATCTTTTGACGACCCGCATCAATAACGCTGAATTATATATGCTCATGTACGAGCCTACATAAGCTCTTTTAATCTGTCTGAGTAATTACTGCATGTCAATGTATTATTTGTATATGGTGGTGGGTATTTTTAAGGTATAAGTTTAAGGAATGCTAAGCCGATTTAATCCAGAAGTAATTGCGTCAAATCTTTGCTTTCTTTACATGATGGGGGAGAGGAATCTAAGATATATTCAAGGTTAACTTCTATATTTAACACACTTCCACTGTGGAAGTAAAAATGGGGTAACTATTAAAGGTTTCTTTGTAAGCCTTAATAGCAGGCGAAAGAAGCCAATCATAATTGTAGATAAGAATGATGCCTTTGTAAACTGATGAAAGATGAGAGGACCTCGCCAAAATGTTTCAATGTTCACATTTCTAGAGGATTAACACAATTGTACACAACATAAGGAGTCGCTTTGTGTAATATAAACTCTCTCAAGGATGAATTAATTGGTTTCACATTAGGAAATGAATGTTCTGTTAATCCTAAATACTCTGCAAATACTGATGATTCCCCTAAAATGAACCATCCCCATCAAACATGTACACTCTTTGCCATTAAGTTTCCATCAAGAGTTGCTAAACTATTTCAAGCTCTCTGTTAATAGTCTAAGGGGGTGTTGTTCAAAAGTTGCAATTGATTACAAGTTGCAGTTGATCGCACCAATCAAAATCATTGTTTCATGCACGTCTTGCTAGAAGTGCATATCATGTGCGAATGCAGTTGATTTGCGACCTATTGCAACTTTTGAACGATACCCCATAAGTAAACAAAATAATACTGACTTCAGGAAGATGATGAAATGAAATACTTACAAGTCTCTAAGTAATGAAGCTCCACGGAATACCTTTCGATCTATTTTCACCAACTGGTTATAACTCAGGTCTCTGAAAAGACAGAAAAAAGAGAAAATTATTTAATTAGATTTAATAAAGAGGGCTACATGTAGAAAATATAAAAGTCATCTTAAATGTAAACACACAAAAAAATCTGCATTTCAAGGCTTCTCGATGGATAGAATATAGATTCAAGTCAGGATGAATTACTTGCCAAATGTAAGCAACAGTATTGCATAAAATACATATAGGTTTTATAACTTGCATAGAATATAGAAGAAACTAGATTATTAGTCATATGAATGCTAGAAGAAAAAAAAAACATATTGTCTACGGGGCCTAAATTTAAAAAGATTTGTTCCTCATTGTTTGACTAGTCTGACCTACAATAAAGTTATGAGAATGGGTAACATGCAGTTTCAATATTATTCGAACCCATAGGCCCGTATTCCCATAGCGAGGTTTAACTTAACCCTGGACTAAGTCATTGTTATTCAGACACCCGGGCTATTCAAAAGTTAAACCAAGAGTCTAAAGAACAATGACTTAGACCTGGGTTAAGTTAAACCTCACTATCGGAATACAGGCCATAGGGTCTCCAGAAGAAAGTTAAAATCCTCTGCAATATATACATCCTGTAAAAAGCAGAGAATATCTACGAAGCCAAAAGGTCATTGCAACCGATTTACAGCTAACGTACAACTGATCCATCTTTTTGTAACAATATATTATACACATTTCATACCCTCAAAGACGAAGGTTCTTTGTAAATCATAAATCAATATTCAAAAGTTTTAAAGGCAATATTTACGATAGGATTAGTGTAAATAAGTAACATCCAAATCAAATACTGCTCAAACACGAGGGGAAAAGAACACAAATATCTTAAACTGCCGTCAAACTCGAATGAACATCTTGACAAAATATAAAATTTGTAAGGAAGGCTAGCGAGGCTTTGCAAGGCGGACAGGCATAAATCCTGATGTATTGCTGTTAGCCTTTGTTATGATCAAGACAAAATTCATCAATTCACAACAAAACACAGATTCATCATTCTTTTCTTCCTTCACAAAATGTCGCCGGACTAGATCTCGCTTCCACACATCCCCTAAGTGAAAAAGGATCATTACAGATCGTAAGAGGAACTAGTCACATCCTCCAGCCCCCCCCCCCCCCTCCTTAAAAACAAGAATGGCATCACAGTACACAGTGAGCTTGTATAGGCTCGTAGAGGTTTGCCTCATTAGTCATTTTTCCACATTTATTCATCAGGGGTATTGCTGGGGGGTTTTCTGAGAGGGTGCAACTTTCAATGATTTTGATTGTTTTGATCTTTTTCTCATAAGATTTTTACAATTCCGGTCCTGCGTATCAACATCCATGTTCATTCATTCACAAAAATTGAAAATGATAACAAAATTTGCATCATTTTGTATTCTTTTTGTTTGCTTGTTCTTTGTACATAACAGTATCATTGAAAATAAAATATTACCAGGAAGAGCATTTAATTAGGATACTAATTAGGCCCAACATTAAAACAAAACCTGCAACTGGGAAATAATCATCCCCCGACCCTCAAAACCCTACACTAAACAGTATCAGTCGAGCAACAAGGAACACTGGATTTGCAATTCCCACATACTTTGTGTAGGGACAACTTCGTTCCAGTAATCAATGGGTTAACACAAGGAACTACGAAGCTCAATCCATCTGAAAAGGACTAAATTCCCCTTGGAATGTTTACATCTCCTTGGTCGAGGTTAAATCCTACTCTATCAATGTATTTACAAAGATGTAGTTCATCATAAATATTTGTAAACAATCATGTACTTGACTTGTCTCTGCCATGCATCATTTCACATAATGGTCATCAAAATTTGAATTTGTACAAAGAGCAAAAATGGGAGCCTACCAAGATCAAGTCTAATGTTTCACATACACAGAGCCTTCCAATTTTGGCCCTATGGGTTTCATAAGGGTAAATGTCTTGAAAAATCCATCTTTTTGTGTATTTTTAAGCGCTTCACTCTTTTACTAGAAGATGGGTGGGTAGCCCTATATTCTTTCAGTCCTTCCCCCCCCCCCCCCTTGAAACCGGACCCTTCCCTTTCCCTACCCCACATAACCCCGTTCCCCGCCACCCCTTCCTACTCCACAAGCAAAACTTCAAAACAATGTCATGGCAAATGTCATGGCTACCAATTATGTTGCTGTTACTATCTTAATACTGTTAAAACAAAGATTTCATTCAAATTTGGCAAGGAAAAAGAAGAAAAATTGAAACAAAATATGTCATATATATACTATGCCATCCCAGGAGAATGGAATGATCAATGCGGATATTGTCATGATCTAACCATAGAGATATAAAATAGTCTGATCTAACATCCTTTGCCCTCATGCATGAGATCTCATTGATGATTATTTGTCTTGCCTTACTCCCTTGAGACTCATCTTTACATGATCACTCTGTGTTTGCTATTTCAAATTTGGATTGTTAAAAGGAGTGCATATTTACAGAGTGATTGTACTTTTCAAGGTGGATATAGATTCACCAGCCTTATATGATATTGGCTCTGGCCACTGTAACAAGCATTCCACATACCTCAAAACAGTTAAAAACAAAGAAAATAGAGGCCAAGGGTTTAACATCTATTCCAAGTTTGTGCATATTATTTGTGGTGATCTGTGACATGCTTTGTTGATAAATGCTCTCCAGTATTTACATGAAATGAAAGATTGGAATGCTAAACTTGAAGATCGGAGTATAAAACATGATATATTTTATGGCTTCAACCTAAAATAGTGCGAACTTGCACGTGTGAATTGTCAAAGAAGCAGCCTATTAAGAAATATGAAATCAATAATCAATAAATCATTCACATGTCAAGGAGGTTTCCACCCATTCTATTGTTAGATCGCTATTTGACCTCTGAAGTTTAAGAATAAAAGTATACAAGAATCCAAACAATTGAATGGATTTCATTTAGAATCTCAATAAATCTTCTTTATGGAATGTAAAAGAGGTGTATCTTTACATCAGTAGCCTATTCAATATTCAATATCAGATCATGACCTTATCTTTATTTTATTTAAAAAATGGCTAATTCTTTTGTATGACAAATGATATAAAATGTAAAAAAGGATACAAATAAAAGTATAAACTCAAAGCATAGATTTTGAAATTGCTTAGCATAATGATACAAAATAATGCAAAATGTAAAAAGTACACAAATAAAACTATAAACTCAGAGCATAGATTTTTAAATTGCTCAGCGACTGGAAGCCTGTTGATGATATTCATCCTTCTCCTGAACTAAATTGGGTCAATAAAAATAATCGAAAGCCAACATAATCTACAAAACAAATTAGACTTCCATATTCTCTTTATCTCTTTTGAATTGATATGTATCCAGATTCGAGATGTATGTCTCCACCCCTTATCAAATCCGCGTTCATCTCTTTGCTTTGCAGACAGATAAACAGAAAGCTATGGACCTTGTATCTTTATTCTCAAATCCCGAAGAGACAATGAGAAGAGGGGGGAATCTTTTGATAGGCATCAGTCTGTAGAAAAATCCCTTCCTTTTATCACAGAAATCCATGAGCTCTTTCCGAAGATTGTAGATATTCATTGATGTTAATAAATATCTGTTGACCTTCCTTTAAAAAAAAACAGAGTGGACTGGCCTTGTAACATAGTTGTCGTTTTTTTCTCAGGGGTTTGTTGCAAGAATGTTGTGATGAATTTTGATAATTTTCATATGTCCATTGCATTGTTATTTAAAAATTTGCGCTTCTGGGCTGTGTTTCACCAAGTCGTTCATAGAGTTACGCAAGATTTTAGGAAAGACTGGAGTACATTAACAAGTGTAATATACAAGCAAGATTCACAGCCATTCAGCACAAGAACT
>BQKZ01000147.1:53339-89647 GCA_036244855.1 Temnopleurus reevesii | reverse complement strand
TGCGGAAGGAGGTGTGTGGTAAAGAAGGAGGGGATGAAAAAAAACACTTTTACATCTACTCCAGATAACATCAAAATCAAATAATCACTATTCAAGGATATTGAATCATTGTATCACTGTTACAAAAGTAGGTCAGACTCTGAGGTCAAGACCCAGTTTGGTTTTCCTTTCATGCCACTTCCAATGCTACCCGTCAGATACTCTGTGTCAAATTTTTAAAAAATATTGGGTAATAACGTGCCTGAGTAACATTTGAATTGTTATCTTGTAAACTTTTCAAAAAGTTGAGTAATGCTTTTGTTGAATATATTGGTCGTTAACATGCACTGTGAAAAATATGTACTTGAAGTATCGCATTTTCACATCAACTTAATTGGGGGGGGGCCAAATATGGAGTAAAAAGTTATCACACTTGGCCAAAATTCTATAATTGTGTTAGGCACAAATTTACTCTCATGATGAGTAATTTGGGGTGTAGGAACATTTCAAAACCATGTACTATTACTGATACCCAAGTTTGGTTTATCAACAACAAATGTTTACCTGAAAAGAATGTTTCCAACCTCCCTTCATTTTCCAACCGTCCCCTTGCATCCATCTCCCCCCTCATTCCTTATCCCATCCCCTCCCCAAGAACTTCGTCCTTCAAGCTCCTTGCTTCACCCCTAACCCATCTCGTTCCCCCCTGGCCGTGTCTGTGTGTGGATTATCCGCATAGTTTGCATATTTCGGAAAATTTGACCATCTAGGTGAAATCGATAAGGGTAGAATAAACTTGTCACTTACGCATGTGGACTTGGCCTTCAAGAGCTCTTGAAAGATGTAATCTCAACCATAATGTTTGAATTAGAGTTATTGCACGGGCAGGACTGAACTTGAGGCTGAGCTAAACAAAAAAGCCTGCTATCCCTTGGATGTTTATTCTACTTTTTCTCAAAAAGAATTTGTGGTGGGGCTAGGGGCTGTATTCTCCATGATTTCTAGCCATGCATATACATCACAAACAAAATAGTCCTGGGCGGTGTTTCATCAAATCTTTCTTAAAGTTACGCACGAATTAAGAAAGACTGGAGTATGTTAATGAGTGTAATATGCGTAAGATTCTCAATCATTACACACAAGAAGGGATACCTTTCGATCTTAAAGTCGTTCTTAAAGTCTTTCTTATCTTGGTGAAACACCTCCCAGTTAAGAACACTTTGGTCTAATAGCACCTGCCTCTGCACACCCTTGTCCTGAGCATACATATTCTACAGAGTAACTTAACCCCAAAGAATATGTTATAGGTCTACTCCTCTGATCGTGATCAGGGGGCGAAAACCTATTTTGTGCATTTGCGTGCTCTGTAGTAGTCCATGGCTGTTCAGTGCAATGATATGTGGAGGCACATGCCATCAGATCAAAGGATCCTCAACTGGACAAACAAACAAAAATATAACACTAAAAAATCAGGTTACCTGGTGCCTATCACATTTTTGACAAGAAGAACTGGCAGAAAACAAAAACTATGTGAAAGAAATTTCTGTCAAAGACTATTACACAGGGAAAAGTAGCAAAATTTGGTGACAGTTATGGATGAAAAAAATGGACACAATGTAAATGTATGTTATGATAAGTGTCATCTTTTTTTTTAATTTCACTCACATATTTGACTTCTATTTTTCTGTGCTGGGTAATAATTTCAATCAAAACTTCTACAAATCCTTTGAAAAGCATGTGTAAAGCATTCGTAAAGTGTTTGTAAAGCGTTCATCAATATATGCGACCATAGTGTCATACCAGCGCCTGTGGGACATACCATCACATCAATCCATTTGCTCTAACTATATTAATGAGTACAGGGTCAATGTGCAACATTCTCCAATGTGGGGAATGTCAATCACATTGGCAGAGTAAAGGATATATAGTAGGGTTCACACATCGAGCCAAAACCTGGAAATTTCAGAAACTATGACAGTCCTATGGAAGCGGATACGTGTATTAGTCGTCTTGTCGACTTCTCGTCTTAAACAAGGCGCCAAGGCAAGTTTATACAAGTTGCCTTCCCCTTCACATCAAAGACAAGGCGACAAGGCGATTTTGTAAAAGTCTCCTTCTGGTCCTAAACAAAGCTTCTTGGCAAGTTTGCATAAGTTGCCTTCTTGGCTTTTTGACAAAAAAGGTGCCTTGGCTAGTTTACAAAGTATGGACACTACTTATGATCTTAAAAGCAGTTAATAGGGGTAACAATTTAAATGGGGCGACAATTTAAAAAATCACTGGAAGCCAATTTCTATCAAATCCTTTAAAACCTTTTATAAGGAGTCAGAGGATTTCACTTTGTATCTTCTGAGCACTGCATTCGCTGTCTGATGTGTTGTTAAGTAGCACTATAAATGAAAATAAAAAAATCTACCTTGGTGATATACATCATTAATACCATAATCAAAGTTTTTATTGCAGTAAATAGACTTTTCTCTCAACACTTTCATTAGATTTACAATTTTGCCATTCATTTTGCTGCAGAGGGTCACATCCAGAACATTGGATTTTCAAGCCCCAGAAAGAACCAAAGAACCCAAGTTCACACATCCTTCGACCCTTCCAGTAAATAGGCCTCAACAAGCAGTTCATTGGTTTACAAATGTTCCCTTAATCACTATTTTACAAATTCATGATTTTCAAACCACCCTACACTGTTCATCCATCTTTCATCGGCATTCATCACTCATTAAACCGGGTGATTAGGTTCTCATCATTTATTAATCCTGCAATCTACAAGCAGACTTCTGCTCTCTGGAGGGCCGTCGGCTATTGCATTCCCGGTCCTTGGACCCACCACCAACCAAATAGATTAAATATTCACATGCGGACGATACGAAACGTATTAATTATTGAATTGGACTTGATGTAGTGAATCTCCTGTGACTATCCATTGGGAGATATTGTTTAAACAACATGTGGTATCCAATACATACACACTTGAAACAAGATAAATCTAGGTCGCCTGGAGATAATTTGATCGGATGAGGTTTATTCAACTTAAGAACTCCTTATAGAAAGGATTTGACTAAACAAGAACTTTTCTAAGGGATTAATGTAACTATTATTGATATGTCTACATACATGTCTGATTGTGTCACTTTTCATAATCAATTTATAAAATAAACTTGACATGAAATTCCAAATGTTTAGGAGCATTTTTTTTGTTATTATGTCGCCACAAAAACCCTGATTTCTCCCAATAAAATTCTAACATATATCTGCATATAAAACCTACAAACATTTTCAAAAATCAATTCTTCAAGGTGGTAGCCTACAAGCAAATTTGCTTTCATGTCCCTTTAATATTACGATGCATCAAAATATTGTCTCTAAATATTAGTTTCACTCTACATCCAAGAGTAAACAGGACTCGTCTTGAAAACACTTCAGACTTCACCAATACAAATTAATAACAACTAGGCCTATCTCATATTTCCCATACTACGGCCGAAAATATTGGGGAAAACGAGGGTGATAATTGAAGAAAGAAGAGAGAAAATGGAAAAGTAATAATGAAGAAATCATTCTAAGATTTCAACGCAGGCGCAAGAGGAGAAAGTACAGAGCCCACTCAAGATTTAGCAGGGCTTACAATGACAGGGGTATGTAAGATGATCTTGGTGGAGCATCAGGGGAAAGAAAATTAGACGAGGACACACTCTCGCATCCTTCAATGTGGAGGGATGAAAAAATTTTATGAAGTCTTGAGTTAAAGATAATCCTGAGTTCTCTCAAAAATTGATAGAAAATGGTTTGAAGTGCTCTTGGAGCAAGCAACTTGTTAAACACAAACAAGGTTTATTTAAAGTAATGAAAAACTGGCACCATCTTTTGGACAAAATATGCTTTTCTTACGTCACTAACACAAAAAAATATAATTTGGGACCAAATTATGATGTATATGTAGACATGACAAAGTCCATTTTCTGTTTTTATTTGCCCATTATACTCTGTCATCACACAATTTAAAAAAACAATCCTTTGTTACAAATGCACATGTACGGTATCTTTGAGCATCCAGCACAAGTGTTGATCGTTTTTTTTTTAACATTTAGGGCCTATATCTTGTCTATGAACGAAAAACGGATAATCCTTAAATTATGTTAAGCTACATATTGCAACATGTATTCTGCGGCCCACACAGCTGGCTTACGAAAGCACAGGTACCTGAGACAGTTTTGCTTCCTAAACCCTAATATCCTGCTCAGTCCTCTGGGGAGGGTTTTAGCAAAATAGCGTGGCCCGAGGGTGAAGATGGATGGAGGGGCTCTAAGACAGAGCGGGATTCAAATGTTCGATGTTGAACTTGATGGAGGACTTGAGCACCTGTATGGCAGGGTGTCTGGGTAGATGCAATTTTCTGCGGAGAGGGTGAACTCAAACAACAACAGGAGATACAAGTACAGAAGATATCCTTTGGGGTTCAACAAACCTTCATATAAATATACAAACATGTCAGTGAACTAAAAGATGCAAATATAATGCCTGCTCTTCACATAAAAGCTTCCCAGAGCCTTGCCTAACATAGCAACATGTAATCTATGCAAAACCACGTTTTCAAGAAATTTGCAAACATTTTAATCTATTGGTAAATTGGCATGTTGGTGTCGAACGTAAAGAAATGCCCAACATAGCAACAAGTGCATAAATATGGGCTACAATCAAATTATGCTTTACTAGTTTGGCTTTTTTAGTGTATTTGTTGCTGCTATAATATCATTCTACAGCTCCTTCTTTGTTGGTTGCTTCATAAGTGAAAATTAAGAGCTACAAATTACATTTTCCTCTTCTTGAATTAGTCACCAACAATAAATGGATAACCATCACTTGGTTGTGTGTGAGTATTGATTTTTTTTATCATGTAAAGAACTACCCAAAACAATAAGGGATTTATATTTTCTAAAATTGTAAAATCTATTTGAACAACAATTCAGCAAACTACATTGTGAAATTAATCACTGCAATCTACATTGTGAAATTAATCACTGCATTTGGCATACAATCACAGCTTGATATCAGGATTAATTTGTTTTCATGAATCTTGCATCAATAATTAGGATCATCATCAAATATTTGAAGTTTACAATAGCTCTATATGGACATAAAGCAAAAAAAATCCCCCGGATTATAAACATTATGCAAACAAACAGTAACAACGCTATACAGCTGTCAGATTAATATAATCAACATGTCGCAAATCCAATCAACGAAGTGTCAAATGAATTACGATTTTCATCGGGTAACGGCAAAACCCGCTCCCGAGTTATCCTTTCCATAAACACGCATTTAATTGAGCGTGTGCTGGCCGAATAACACCACGATCCAATCAGATGGAATTCCATTTACCAGCGCCTGTTGACTCCATTTATGAAATCATAATGATCCGTGACCATACTTGTTACAGAGATTGTAAAGCACAGTGAAACGGTTGGTGGGTTTCCGATTCCCTTCTTGTGTCTTTGCGACAAAAGCATAAATTCATGCCATCGCGGGGCAAGGCCATCCATACTATGTGAATATCTTGGGGGTTCACACTGCACAGCATTGGTTGATGAATCTTATTTTTGGTATTTTTTCGTATCTATGGCTAGAAATTCCAATGTAATAATATTAATACGGGAAGCAATGAATAGATTAATCACAGGGTGAAATGCTGAAAAAAATAAGGGAATAACAATTAACAGATAACAGTTAACACAATCCTTGGAATCTTTTTTTTATCCTTGATTCATTATTGGAGGGATCAACTGAAATGGTGAACTGATTTTTTTTCCATCTTTTTCCCAGCTATATCTATTATATTATATGGTATATACTTCTGGATTGCTGGTTTTGGGTAAGAAAAAAAATTCTTCTTGGAATATGGGCTGAAATTTATCAAAGAATATCTATTTCTCCTATAATGTTGGATTCCATGCATAGGTCTCAATTTTGCCTACTAATAAAAAAAAAACAGCATGGGATAGACAACTGGATTTTGTCCCTAGCCTGAAAGAAAAGGAGGCTCAAAACACAATTTGTAAGCAGCAGCATCACTCAAGTTTTCCAGCAATGCGGATCTACAATCCTATTATTTTCCAGCAAAGCGGATCTACAATCCTATTAATTTTAGATATACTTTGGTTGTCAATTCAGCTTTGATTGGTCTGAATAACCCAACTACATTCCTGATTCATATTCTAATTCTTCATATTTTTTTTCAAAAATTCCTTCTGGCATTGTTCAAGTCTTCACCTATTTTCCCAAAAGCTTTTATTGATGGGAAATTGTTTGTGGCACAAAAGCATACTTTCCAGGAGAACTATTCCGCAATTGTTACAATCTATTGGAAAATGTCACAAGTTTCATAGAATTTTGGATTATGATTTGTTGCAGCAATCGAGAAGCCAATCTGCATGAATGTCTGACAAAAATATTACATAGTTTGAGAGAAAACAGTGATTGCTACAAGTTAAAATGTTGGTATCAACTGTACAAAATGTTCTGATCTTTTACAATCGGCATTGAATGTTCATTGGGCAACATTGGAAATTAATCTTCCACATCATAAGTAGAATGTAGACTGTATAGGCTCACAAGAAAGACATCAAAATTATACACCATAGAATAATATCTGGTCATCTCAGGTTGGTCAAAGATCAAGATAATATTTGTGAAGGATCACCAATAAGAATTGAAAACAAATAAAAACCATCAAATATATTGATAAACTTATCATGAATTGTACACAATCACATCTACCAAGATAAGCCACTGTCATCTCACATATTAATTTTTCTTTGCTTCCTTTCTCGTGTAAATCAACAAAAAATTAATTTGACAAAATACAGTTTGAGCTTCCCAAGGCTGTTCTACGAAGAAAAGCCAGATCTATCCCTCTGACACCAGTTGGAAAAATATCGCAATAAAAACCAATCAATTTCTTTTCTATTTCATAATCCCACACTCAAGATGACAGAATCAATAAAGGCTAAGATGGTTAGGCTTTATTTTGATTTGCGGAGAGACAATATCGTTCCAGTCGGCTGGGAGGAGGTGGGTGGTGGGCTGCATGGTTGTCATGGCGTGATTTCACACCCTGAAGGGCTGGGGGCTCCATGACGTCGCAGACATGCCATCACACTCCACAATGCCGCGGAAAATAATGGAGGGTGCCATGCACGGTGTAGTCTGCAAGCACATACCCTAGGCTTTCGGTGTGTTCAAGCGCAGAGCATGATACAGGTTATGCTTTGTGCGACTACATCACACATATCACTGTTCTTTCCTACAGCCTCGGCTAATGCAGTGTGCCATGTAGTGAAAGATTGCATACTTTGTATCATGCTCATACCAAAAGCCTAGGGTCTGTACTTGCAGACTATGCACGGTGCATGCACGAAAGAAAGAAGTCAAAATGAGCTTTGAATGATAGAGAGAGAGAGAGAGAAAGGGGTTGCTGATAGGAACTTGGAAGATTATTGAGTCAATTTTATTTGACAGATTCCTATTCATATAGCCGTATGGAGAAATAGCACCTCCGGGTCTTTGGCAGATCTCTCTACTGGCTCACCATCTTGCCGTCTCTCCAAAATGAACTTGACGTACGGTAACATTATGCTCTCCTCACTCCATTCCAATTATTGAATAGTAATGGTGGGTTGCCACTGGTTTATGCCAACTGTTTGGACAGATTCTCTGGAGTATTTCAGCTGAGAAGAACAAAAATCCCTTCACTAAATTTCCATTTTTCTCTCTTCTTCCTTAGGTTCGTCGAAGAAAGGGAACAGTGAAGCGAGCGGGCAATGCCTCTCGGTTGGAATTCCTGTTTTATTATGTTATGAACGAAAATGAAGTTTCTTTTTGTGTGGATTTGATGATCGTTGGGGAATTCTTTTTCCACTGCCTATGACCTCACTCTTCAAAGATCAATTGTGTATAGTTAGGATCATACTAGCCTCATTTCAGGAGTGATGTTCCTTGACTGCATCCAAAAAAATTTAGACTATTAACTGGAACATAGGCCAGTTTACAAATAGATTCAAATTCATGCCCGTTTCTTGCAAACAAACAGAGTTATGTGGTACTCTTTAAACCATTAAACTACCACGCTCATGCTAAAAATAAAATGAAATCATTTTTTTTTTTTTACTTGTGTTCAAATGTACAAATAATGCTTCATCTACATAAGAGTGGGCCAGCTAGTACCGTATATCAAGTAAGTTTAAAAGTTATGGTATAAAAATAACAAGGCAAAATATAGAAGAGGGCCTTCTAAATTCTAGGTATTGTATAGGTGTTCACAAGAGAGGGGAACAAATCTACTTTAGATATCAGAAATATTCCTATATAAACAAAATATGAGATGTTCAGGCATTTCCACTGCAAGAAGATTTTGTGACAAAATAAATCACATGTAGAATATTTCCACTTTTTGTATTGCATGGTGTAAGTTTTCCAGGTATGGCAGATTGGCAAAATATGAATTGCCTGGAGGTATAAAATGTTTCTTGCATCAGGCTTCACTTTCAGCATCAAGAGCATCGTGACAGCCAATGAAATTGAAAATGAGGTCCTCAAAGTTTACTTTCAAACCACAATTGTATTACATTGGCATTTATGGATGGATTTTCAGTTAAATTCCAGACTGAAATCAACAATACCATGTTCATTTTTGACAGGCTGCAAGGCTATTGTTGAGTTGGCACTAAGGTGATAGATAGAACCAGTATAACACCTTACAAGCACCTTCCTATTGTACCACTTTGAACTTTTCTTTTCAAGAATTAACATGCAGAAGTTGAGATTGAAAATGGTTATGGGGGAGGGTGGCCATGAAAGTTGTGAAATTAGCTGGCTTTTGAATGCTAAATTTTGCATTGAAAGAGCAGTGGTATGCTAACTGCGGTGGACAATTAGAACAGCAGGGTATTCGCTGAAGCATTGGAAGAAGAAATGGGGAAATTAAAGAGAGCGTGAAAGAGAGAAAAATAGCAACCTCACAATATTCATCATTGGAATGTAACAAATAATATTTGTATCCTTGATGATTCGGTCATGGATATACCATAGGACGGATGTTTGTGATAATTCCTTGGATGGACCAAGCATGTGCAAATTCTGAAGATCGTGTAGAGTGGTTCAGGTTTGGGGCACAGACAGGCTAGAGGCAGAGGGGGGGGGCACAAAATGACAGAGAGAAAAAAAAAAACCCCACCCCCACGTAAGAATGAAGACATTTATAATTTTATCAAGGAAGATCTATGGGAATGTGTAGATAATGGAATCTGGTGTTAAAACTTATGAAATAAACAGGTTTCCAGATCTTTTTTGCCAGTAAATTTGATGCATGTCAAAGCATAAAGTCAAAGAAAATGCTAGATACTGCATTTTTCCATGGGGGGGTTGATAGTTACAGAGGGAGAGAATGACAGGGGGAGGGATAAAAGTTTAGCAAATATAAAATAAAAAGTATGATGGTAAAATATAAAAGGACAATGGAATAGAGATGATGCTTTTCTGCCACTTGGTCAAAGTGGGTCATAACTATGGAAATGTGAGACATATATAAAGGAATAGAATGGTATGAGAAAGAAGAAGTCCAAAGAGAAAGACAATCACAAGATTGGTGCTCTTCAAGGAGGGATAGACATTGCAAGTCAAAATGATTCCCCATCCTACAAATCATTCAACAGCATCTGGAGTGCAACCAAACACACTCCTTCGAGTTCTAGCAATCAAATAATAAATAAAATGAAATGAATATCTCATAAAAATAAGGCAGAAGACAGATGATGATTTACAAGGTTCATTTTCGTTCTGCCATTCCGGCTGTGACTTTAACATTGAAACTTCACAAAAGTCCTCATTGCGGTGATCAATTCACTCTCCAAATCAGCGTCTGGTTCTTGCTTTTTCCATAGACACCTGTTGGCAGTTGTTCTGTGGTTAATGCCACACAGGGCCCAAGTAACATGAAAACACAACTGGATATTCTGAAGACACATTGTAACAAACATTGGTATTGATGATTTTGCAAATGATAAATGGGTCACAAAGAACAGCCTTGATCGCCTCTCCACATTTCCGGGGGAAAATATTTTCAAAACATGAAAGTTTTTATGAAAAAGTTTGTCAAGAATTGTCAGATTGTCAAGAATGACCCAAATGATGTATGGAAAGTTACCTTTAATGAAAGCACATGAAAAATTTTCTCCGAAAGTGATACTTAGGTTCATTTATAGACGAAAATGCTTCAACTCAATTTGGAAAATGGTTTCTTTATACTTTTGAGCTTTCGTTATTGCGAAATTCTTAGAAGATGAAGGACTAAAATCTCATTGAAAAAGATGTCATTTTCATAAGAATCTGAAAATCTTGCAAACCATTTTCATGTCTTTCTCTCTTAGATTAACTACCTAACATGAACACAACAACTGCTTTTCCTGTTGATCCTATATATTTTGCTCTTTGAATGGGGTTTGAACTTGACAGGTGATCTCTTTAAGATTGATCAGTTCCTCTTCAATTAATCCCTAATGGCATTTTGACGGAGGGTTTAGATTTCCGGTATCAGGCTTATTGATGTTTCTCGGAAAGTTTGCAGAAGTTCCTGAAATTCTTCATTTTAACTTTCTTTTTTTTTTCAAACTTAGTTAGCACAATTGCATTTTTGTTAGTTTAAGAACAAATGGTACAAATTTTTTTGATGAATACTCGCCAGATCAATTATCAATCTATTAAGCCCAAGAACTGATACCAGTCATTCTTACAGGAATTCTTGAAGTCTTTTTAAGTCAACCATCGCCCATGTACCCATTTTCACCTGGGTTGAGAGCAGCTCGATGCAGATGAATTCCTTGATGTTAAAGCCCAAGTACAGTTTTGGTAAAAGCCAATATTTTTATTGCCAAATTTTGTCTTCAAATCTACTTAAAAGAAACATGATATCATGAACATGTTGTACAAAAGATTGTACGAAAAATTAACAAGTTTTGGAAAAATTATAGCCTAAAGTGTGGAAAATATTTCGTCGTAGCCCCCGACGCTAATTCAATATTTTCTTTCTTGATAAAGGACAGCTTCTCATGAACAGAATTGGATGAAAATGTCAGAATTTATTCTTTATGTATTCCTTTTTAGCATGCTTTAATAAAATCTTGGAAATAATTTTGTATATGCCCAATAAGAAGCAAAATATTGTTATAACCAAGAGAGGGCGCTAAATACGATTTAACGGTCAAATTCAAATTTTCAAAAGAATTCGCTCGTAGAAAATTATGCTATGATCTTGAAATGTGTATACAAACTATATGTCATGGTATATATCCCCAAAATTCACATTTCTTTAATCTTTACCAAAACTATACACGGGCTTTTAGTAAATCAACACCACAAGTAAGATTCGAACCTCCATCCCTCTGGTTGAGGGATGAGATTCGAAACCACAACACTAGGACAGACGCATCCATTACACTATGATGCTTCTAATTGGAAGGTATCCTCTACCACCAAAGGCCCAAACAAAATTTGGATGCCCTTTAGAGGACGACCCATCCTCTAAAAATGGCCTAACCTAAATTAAACTGTGCTTATAAGTTGTTTTCTTTATTCAATAAAAATTAAAAATAAAATGTGCAACTGACTGATGCCATTTAAAAAAAAAAGTCATTATTGGGCATCCAAACACCTTTGAGGAATATAATAGTGATGGCTTGTCACCAGTGAGCATATAGATCTCTCTCAGCAGCTGGTAAAACATCCCAATTATCCTTGGACCGATCCTGCATTCATCCCTCCCTGATGGATGCGGACACTAATGACCATCCCAGACCACTCAAGGGATGAACTTGACCTCCGAAGGGGGTACCTTTCATACTCCCTTTCTCACTGGAATTTTCTTAACTCAGGATAGCGTTTCATACAGTATATCAATGCACTTTACGAACGACTGGTGACCATTTCTCCCACTCAATGATGCCCCCTCCCTGATGGATGCAGACACCAATGACCATCCCAGACCACTCAAGAGATGAACCTGACCTCCATATAACCATTTAACCCTGGGTTGTGTTTCATAAAGCTGTGTGTAGATCTATGCGAGACTCTATTAACAACTGGTGACCCTTTCTCCAGGGTCACCAGACACTATTGCAGACACTATTGACCATCCCAAACCACTCAAGGTATGAACTTGATCTACAAAGGGGGTACAACTTACACGTACCCCTTCTCACTAAGATCTACACAAATCTTTACGAACGACTGGTGACCCTTTCTCGCACTCAATGATAACCCCTCCCTGATGGATACAGACACTAATGACCATCCCAGACCATTCAAGGGATGAACTTGACCTACGAAGGGGGTACCACTTACACCCCCTTCTCACTGACATTTTTTTAACCCAGGACAGTGTTTCATATAAGAACTGATACCAGTCGTTCTTAATGTCTTTCTGATCATGGTGAACCACTGCCCAGGACTATCAATTACCTCTACTATCCTTAACCCAGACTATATCCCCCTTTTCTTGCAAACCAATGCTATTAAACCAATGCTAATTTGCAGCACCAACTAGTCCTGGACTAATCACAGGGATGATCAACTTTGCAAAAACTCAGTGAGAGAATTAAGTTGACTGAGCTTCATCCTGGACTAAAAATGGGGCTGAAGCGCAATTTGACTCCATCTATAGTATGGGACTAGAGGTGTAAGTAAATTTTTCGGTGTGAGAAGAGGGTTTCAGAACTGATCTTGGCAACGGATGCATTCCTTCATGACCGCACCACCATCTCCATCAACATCAAAATCATTCCCCATTATCCTTGCATCTTCATCAAATCATCTTCTCACCTTGCTGCAAATGGAATGTTCTCTCTTCCTTCCTTCCAAGAAGATTTCAATCAAATCATACATCTATATACTTCCAGACTATCTTGTCCACTTCTTCAGATGTTTAAAATGGGCTACATGAAGTGGTAATGAACTACTCTACTTACGTGCATGCATGCTTATGTACATTTCTACTGGAATGTTTTCATGAATGGTTGTCACTGTAAAAAATCAACTAAGTTGGTGTACATGTATGGGTATTTTTGTGACGGCCAGCGTTAATTTTTTGAAAACTGTAATGATACTCTCATTTTTGTCATTACTCTCATACTTTCATAATGAATCTTAAACGAACCGTACATGTTTACACCTGTTCAAACCTATGATAATGTTTTCTTTTATCTTGACGAAGTGATCTTTGAAGCATTTTAGAACTGGGTGTATCATTTCCTCACTCCTGAACTCTTATAACGATGTCAGAACGTATTTTTCAATAGTTTCTTCAAATCTTCCAGATTTTTATTCAAGTACGTTCAGCCTTATCATATGAACTTCTACCAGTTTCTCGTCAGCCCCCATCCCTAAAACTTTCCTTTTTATTTCAAACTAATATCTTCACAATCTCTGACATGCTTCTAAAAGATACCAAGGATTTCACCCTATCCCCAAGCCTTTCACTTCAACTTGGCCTTGCCCCTGGAATAATGGCATCCTATATTGTATTTCATTTTTCTCATATTTGTCAGAGAATAATCTTTCATTATCAGCTTTTGCTGGATCAACATTCCAGACTAGACTTGATTAGGGTGAAATCTCAGGTCATCTTCATCCCCCATCACAGGTCCATCTATACTACAAATAACAAACACAATTCATGTTTTTGAATATCTTTAATGGCATTAACACTTTTCTTGTTTTTGACACTCTATTTGGAGATGGTAATCTTATCAAGAACTTTAAAACGGACAATTTTCATATTTTCAATTTACATACATGCTGAAAGTTACACATTGTCCTATTGTGAATAAGAACAAATTATTGTTTACCCCTTTCGTTAACAATTGTCATCATATTTAAATTAGCTTTAAATCAATTTTTTATATTTTTTCTCCATCCTTTGAGGAATCATCAATGCTTTGAGTATCTTCAATGCTTCCTCAGTGTTTCAAGTGCATATTGTTGTATCTTGTTTCATAGCAACTTCCAAAGAAACAACAAACGTTTTAGAACACAGATTCCGGATGGTGATTTACAAAGCTACAATTTAAGACTTTACAAACAACTTTAAGAATGACTGGTATCAATTTCTGTACTGATTACTTGTAAGACGTTCAATCAATTAGAAAAAGAACTGATATCATAAAGTGGTTCTTTAAGTCTTTCTTAACTTGGTGAAACATCACCCTGGTAGTATAAATGGACCAGCTATGACCAAATTCTCTACTCCAAGTGACCCCATTGATTCGTTCAAAGTTTCAAGTTGGATGAAGTATAAGCATTAGTCAGGACCCAAGAACAATTTTCAAGAGATGTCTCAAGTTTAGCACAACAGAGATCAATATCGCATCAAGAGTGTTCTTTTGAGGTCATGAACAGAGTAGAGATATTTTTTAAATAGAAAATTTAAATGTGCTTGTATCAAAATTATTTAGTGCTTTATGACTCATTGTTTAACCAGATTTTCAAGAGATGTCTCAACTTTATCACAACAGAGATCAACATCGCATCAAGAGTGTTCGTTTCGGAGGTTACGAAGAGAGAAGAGATATTTTTGCAATGAAATAATAATGATCTGTACTTGTATCCAGATTTACTCACATATTCCTTGAAAAATGGCATGACTTGAGAATTGTTCAAGGGATTAATACCTTTCATAGCAATGATGCTCTTGTGCAATTATCTGCACATATATTACCAATCTTTACCAGATAAAGTTTATCAGGGGACAAAAGTGTAGATGTAAGGTGACTTTCAAATTGCATTTGAGATCAATTAACAAATAAGTCTTTAATCTTTATTTTACAAGACAAAATTAAGGAAGCTCAAGGAAACTCATAATTGAATTACTAAATAAAAGCAGATTTGGCCTATTTCTAATTTCAAAAATGCAAATCTAAGAGGAAATAAGAATATATATCTTGTATTTTATTGCAATGCCAACATTACATGATATCGACATTGAGATTTCTAATCTCTTTACTGATAACTTCCATGATTAATCTTCTTGCCACTGACCAATGCAAATATTGAATGTTCTTCTCAGCAGAAGCATTAATGCCCAAATACAGTTTTGGTAAAGATGAAAAAATATGAAATTTACAGGATGTTTATCATGACATATAAACCTTACACACATTTCTAGACCAAAGCATAATTTTTTACCTACTGATTCTTTTTGAAAATTTGATCGTTATATAATATTTTCCGCCCTCTCTTGGTAATAACAATATTTTATTTGTAATTACGCATATGCAAGCTTATATTCGTGATTTGACAGTTGAATAACAAAAAGGGATACACAAAGATTAAATTCTGAAATGTTCATCCTATTATGTGCTTGAGAAGGTGTCCTTTACCAAGGAAGAAAATATTGAATCAGTCTTGGGGTACACGAAACTGAGATATTTTGCACATTTTACATTATACCTTTACCAAAGTCGTTTATTTTTCACACAAACTTTTGTGTAACATCTTCATGATACTATATTTCATTTTACTTATATTTGAAGACATACTTTGGGAACAAAATTTTATGCTTTTACCAAACATTTACTAAAGCCCCGGTCACATAGGACCCCGGAAGCAACACCATTCACCCCTACTCTTTGTTCTTAGGCAGTTAACTGTGAATTACCAAAGAGTCAGGGTGAATCGTGTTACTTCCATGGTCATGATGGTCCTATGTGACCGGGGCATTAGGCTTTAAGATGGATGAATACAGGTGATCCAGAAGGGGAGGGGATGGAGATATCTAAAATAAGTTAATTCAGCAGGTTAAGTCTGTTTGACAAGGCAGATATGAGCTGTTTACTAAGGGGCAATTAAAGAGACAAAGACAACAATGAATAAGTCATTTTAAAGACTTAAAGGTGTTAATTCCAAGGATTGAAACTTAGCGGGGAAGGGTATCAGGTAGCCTTTGATGTCTTGTTAATTGGTTTTAAGGGATTTGTGCAGTAAATATTTGCAAGTTCAAAGCTGTGTTTGTGAATCAGCTTGTTGCCATGATCATGTAATCTATCCTGTCCTTTTATGTTCGTCCTATATTTTGTTGTCCAGTGAGTTTGAGTTTGATTGTATGTTGAACAATACTTCAAGACATTACAGTAAAGTCAATAGGGAACTATTCAGAAGTCGAATCTCTTAAAATCATAAAAATCCATTAAATTTGGGAGATATCTGACTTACAAGATGTACTAACAACACACATTTTGCATATTTTGTTCAAAAATATTACTTCAACTTTAATAAGTTTGACTAAGGCACAGTTGACTGTAAAAGCTATGCAATCTAGATACATACATCTATTGATATTAAATGGTCATTTTTCATCCACTGAGTTTCATTGCAAGGGGCCTGGATGAGATAACCTTTAAACCTACTAGTGTTTAGACATTCCTACGCTTTTTAATTTATCACTGAGATGACTCAAACAAGTTTACGCAGCAAACATTGAGATAAAGCGGAATTTCCAAATGCTTAAACTACTGTGCGTCTTACTGCTTGTTTTATTTTCTATAAACATTGCAAAATCAGTCAAGGTTAGGCTGCCTCTTTTGACCCATTGACTACTGGAACCAGGTAGTACCTGCATAATGTCTATGAGAATTATATAAGATTGGTTTTGTAGGTTGAAGTTATCTAGTTGTTTGAACAGATGCGACTTGACTTTATACTGTATACATTGTAGCGCTATGTGGGTTTGGGCTTACAAGGTGGAATCAATTAACAAAATTCCATTTGTTAATTGATTTCAACTGAAATTTTCAAGTATACAGTACCACTTAATTATTGAACTAAACTGCTATGAAATTTTGACAAAGATGCCAGATACAGTGAAACCTCTTTATAACGAGGTCCTTGGGTCCATGAAAATTACATTGTTATATCAGGTTCCTTACTATATCAGGGTAAAAAAAACAAAGAACTATATATTAGGACCAATAAAATCACCTTGTTATAACAGGTATCTCGCTATATCCGACCTCTTTATAACGAGTTTCCACTGTATAAGAAATTAGGATACATTCCTAGTTTGTTGTCTACGCTAGATTTTCTTTAACATCTATGACCCTATTGGAAATAAACCTTGAATGGTTTCATGGGCTATCCTGCCATTTACTTTGCAACTGACGAATTAATCAAATCACATCCAATCAAGTTATATCAATAATGTCATACAATATTTTGTGAGCCCTGGATTTTACATCTAACCCTTGGAAATTTAAGTATGTTTCATGGAACATGGTCCTTATTGAAAATGGCCGAATTAACTTTACCAGGGCAGAGTATGAAAATAAACCCCACTTCTTGACAAAACCCACCTGATATCTCACAAATATGGAAAACCACTGAAAATACACCTCCTTCATGATTTACAACTCTTTATCCAATGAAACAAAATAAACCAACACTACCATTTTGACCATAAAAATTGCCTTCTTGACATATTTTCAACAATCCACATATCTAGCGTGCCTGTCAAAAGGACTCAAATACATCTAATAGAGTTAATATTTTCATATTGCTGCTTTATGTGATAATAATCATCATTATGAAAATCTTTTATATAGTGCTTATCACCTCTTCATGAGAAGTCCCTAAACACTCTACAATCGTACCATTATTACACTGGCTTTAGCAGTGCAGCTATATAAGGGGCATAAGCTCTTCAAGGAATATATTCCTGCAAGGTAATCATTCATTTCACTTAGGTTGAGTGCAGCACAATATGGATGAATTCCTTACTGAAGGAGTATAAGCCGTAAGTGGGGCTCGAACCAAGTCTCTCTGGTTGAATTCAGGCAAGAGTCAGAACCACTAAACAACAGCACTTTCATCAAGCTTTTGTAATTGACATTGTTTTCGACAAGGAAAGCCAAGACAACTTGAAATGTTGTCATGTCTTTAATGTGTCGCATGTAACTCATCTTGATTGCTTAATTTCAGACGTGTGTTTGAGTGTGTACAATTAGTGCAACAAGATTGATATTGTACTTGCGTCTTTCTACCATTCAAATAACACAAGAGTCTTTGATGGAATATCGTAGCGATGCCCTTTGACTCCACAACCCTGGTTGTAAAAGAACTCATCTTCAAACATTCCTCTCACCAAGTATACTGCACACCATTAGGAAGAGATAAAAGCAAGATTGCCTCATCATGAGATTCAATAATATAATCTTTGACTTCAAGATTTCCAGCCCTTCTTTGGCAAAACTAGAGATAAAAACATGTACTTTGCTAAATCGAGCATCTGATTGTAAAATAACGAGGGCTGTTTTATTTTGTGTAAGATAATTTCTGATGATATACTTCTCAAAAAGATTTAGGGATATCCTTTTGATTGTACCAATTCAGAATGGTCATACTTTTCAGGATGTGTACTGGAGCTAGAAACATCGTCCAAGAACTAAAATCACTCATCAAGTAAAATTTATTTCAGCATGTTTGATGACAAGCACAACAGCTTGTTATGATAATTTCCAGATTCATGAAACTTTGATTGAAAAGTATATATACATATTTAAAAGGGATATTTAACTTATTTTGAGTAGTACTGGATCTGTTGAAAGGCCTATCTAGAAACATTTCACATCAACATCTTTAATTTGTTCTGTAGAAACTTAACAGAGTACCGTATGTAGACAGAGTTCTCGTTTTCTAATAATCAAATTTATAAATCTCGCTTATTGATGGATGTGGAATAGCACTGTTCTAGGCCTACAGCAAAATAATCAATCATTTTCTTGCCCTAAATATCAACCCGATATAAACTAGGCAAAAAAATAAGAGATAACTAGAGGCATGATTTGCACACAGAAATCAAATCACCTCCACACTGCGTTCCCGTATAGGGCAATTTTCACCCAGTTTGCCTCTGAAAAGCTTTTGAAAAGAAGCAGTTTGGGAGTTCTGGATCATGCGGAAGATGAAAATGAACTTTTATGACCTGGGGACATGCATTAAACTTAGACTTAACCAGAGGATTTGCCCATTTTTAAGCCAGACAAAAAGAACGCTAACACGCACCATTAGCCATCGGCTGTACCCCCTTTCAACCGAACACAATGTAACATCGCAAGCTGACTGCTGGCATTCTTACGCTGGCCGACATCAAGATTGGAAGGGGATTTTCATTGTCAAGTATTTTTCACACACAAGTCATATTGGTACAGTTGCATTTATATCTTTCTTTGGCTCCAACCACAATAGGAAAACATGCATGCAACAAAGCAGAGGCATTACAATTTACTATAGGAACTTTGTCCTGTTTTGAAAAGCTGTAGTAAATCTTTAAGCTTTACAGAACCACCATGCATAATATTGGTTCCTGTACACACCATGGCAAATTATGAATCGTGCAGTGTTGTGGTCCTGTATGTATGGCAGAAAATTAATTTTGAACCGATAAGGTAAAGATATAGGCCTAGTGAATTATGTTTGGTGCGGAGATCCAAATTGAGTTTGGTTAATAATGGATGACCTTAATAACTATATCATATGTTGATGGACAGATTTCATTTAAAAAAAGAGCAGGCAATGCGTAGACTGTATGAGCTGACATACTTGTTAACATTCTAGAAGCCGAACACAAAGTGTACAAAAAGCTAAAAATTGAAGTCGAAGGAGAAGTAGAAATAAAAAATCGATGTAAATCTGAATATGAGGAATAAAAATGTAATTCATTACTAGAACGAAGGAGACATAAACTAAAAGTAAAAGTGAAAGTGCAAGCAAAAGTACAGACAAGAGTAAAAGAAAAAGCACTTGTAGCATTGTAGAAGTGACAGTAGTCCAGCAGTATGCATAAAAATAGAATATTGGATGTCATATGTAACCTACAGTAAACTGGAAGGGAAGTGTAATTTCTTTAAATATTAGAAATAGAAGCATTTATTGCTTGTAGACCTTGAGTATAATTGTTCAAAACAACCAAGACCATGAACTTTACAGAATTATGCAAAATGTGCACTACCGATAACGGTAATGTGTAGAAAATTTATACAATGTTCAATGTTAAAACCTTGTACCGAGAGGGACCGGCAGTGGTGAATGACATGGCTCTTGCACGCGCTAGACATAGGGAATATGGTTGTTTGATGACAAGAGATGATGATGATGATCCATGAAAAACACTGATCACGTATCATACTTGTCTGAATTATATTGTAGTCTTACATACCAAAATGAAAGATTTTGCAATTTGAGATATCTCTTTGGTGATGCAAGAATAACCACAACTCATCACCATCATCAAAATTGTACCAATAAACCTATAATCCTCCCTTGGGGACCAATAAAAGCCTCTCCATTCTTCTCTATATCCAATATCGGTTGTAGTTTTAACAAATAAAACATCCATTGGGTTGGAACAAGACCTCACCAAAGACACACAATTAAATATAGGATTACTTCTTTCCTTTCTTGAAAATAGTTGTGATGATAAAAACTAGGGAGAATAATTTGATACCTTGCGAATAACCTGATGCCTTCTCTATAACCTAAGGTGGGAAGATTGAAAGAGATTTGACAGGTGAACAGCACGCAAAAAGATTTACGACTTTCAAAGAAACAGATAGATATATTCTTATTCCTTCGTTTGATTGTCGAGTTGAAACGTGGTTAGCTGCGTTCAATGAAAGCCAGAGCAAATGTTGAAAGAGCAGATCCTTTAAGTAATGTTCATTTATCCTGGTATTGTCTCCTATTCATAAAAGAATCGTCATTTTCAGAGGTGCTGAGAATCCGTTTCTATGACCCACAAAGATATACTTCTTTGGGGTTACCAACAAATTAACCCATGAATAAATCAACACTATTCTCCTTTATGAGTCAAGCCAATAAGGCAATAACCTTTCACCCTTCTGCTCCATTTTTCATTCATTTATTCAAGTCCTATTACATTTAAAAGTTAGAGTCAATATGATGAAGACTTTACAAACTGGCTTATAAATTCAATATACAGGGATTTACGAAGGCAAATGGATTTTATATGCATAATGACGGAACTCATAATACATTTTGACAGACAACTTCACAATGTGATAATGTTTGATATAAGCCAAGACCTGATTCAGGGAAGTAATCTATTTAAACGTTACTTGCAAATTCAGGACTTTTCACAGAAATTAAAGATTAATAACTTTCTTGAAAAGTGCAGTATGATTGTCAGAAAAGCAAAAAGCAAACAATCAGGATCATCGTTTCAAAACATAAGCATTTGGGAATTATCAAAATGTTTGAATGTTTCTTCCATCATATGGGAGGTATATGTTGGAGGTATAGAGTCTCAAGGTTCTGTATAATGGTTATTGGTTTTTAATACCCTTATATATTGTACAAATATGCATTTTAATCAACTTCTTTCAATGAGATGAGTTTGAGTTATCTCAAATAATTTCAAATTATGTAATTGAGGTGCCAAATGGATAATCTATCCTACGATCAGTGATCGATTTATTTCATTGCCAAACTAGATATCACATCAATGAAAGAACTCTATGTTTTCATTTAATACCCTAAAATATCACATTCTTCACCTGAATTAAAATAAATTAGTGTACCAGACCTCTTTGAAAGATCCAAGGTGTGAAATGATTTCAATATGATGGTTTTAGATCTAATTACAATAATAACATCAATTTCAGCTTTGAAGGCTATATCCCTTTAATCTGTCAAAAGATGTCTATATGGAAGCCAAATTCTTGAAGGATGAGCTTCCACTGTTGATTAAAATGAGAAGTTACCTTTCAACACTCAATAAAAAGGGGAACAAAATCTAGATTCTAATGAAAGGTATTGTTGATCTAAACTACCCACCAAGATAGATTGATCAAATTGACTGCATACAAAGACCTCTGAAGTAAATCGCCAAAAGAAAAAAAAATGAAGATTTTGAGGGTTTGAGGAGGGTAATAACCCCACCCCATTGTTCCCCTTTCTACCGGAGTTGGAATGGGTGGAGGGGAAGATGATTGATGGTGGTTGGGATATTAAATGATTTTCCCCTCTTTGCTCGCTTTCATTTAGATCAAAATCCCCAAGATGCAAGCTGATGTAAGCCTTCGTTTATGAATGCAAGTATGGAGTACAATCTAGAAAATGGTACAAAATTGAAGGTGTGTAATTGATGTTATCTTCTTATCAATCTGTCTTAAGAAAATTCTCATTCATCAAATGAAAATCCCTCTCTCATTTTAAATTCATGGAAAATGCTATTAATCTGATGGTCTTGTGATTTTTACAACAGTCTGAGTTCTCAATTGAACATTGCCAATATGTTTATCATATTTTCTACCAAACAAACATAATCACAACTTTAGGCCTATTTTTAATCACCTAAACACTGTACTGGAAATGTAAGACTTTTGAAAAAAAGCCAAATCTACACCACTACAGTGTAACAAAACAGACCATTTTCAAAAATGTTGTTGTTATACGGGAAACTAAATTTTACAACATTAAAGTGGTCTACTTAGAGCAGTATACATTGTTGATGATACATTGTGTGTATGTTGTATTTATTCATTCACAATAAAGCTTAAAATTAGTCAAAAGGCTGTTTTTCAACAAGTTCGTGCATGTTACAAGGAGTCAACAATGTAAACAAAATTTGTGCAAGAGATGAACACCATGTATTACACAACAGAGACAGATCAATGACCTAGCACAAGACTGCATACAATGTATCATCACATGTTCAAACAATTATCATTCCCCCTAAAGAAGAAGAAGTGCCTCAGAGTTGGCAAGAGACAAGGGCTATCTTCTGTAGATCACCTGAAGTTAATCAAACGTCCAGGGCGGTGTTTCACCAAATCGTTCTTAAACTTACGCACGACTTTAAGAGAGACTGGAGTAGGTTAATGAATGTATTAATACTGATAAGATTCTCAATCGTTCAGCACAAGAACTGATACCAGTTGTGCGTAAAGTCGTTCTCAAAGTTTTTCTTAACCTGGTGAAACACCATCCTGGCAATAAATTCACTGGTGGCAGCTATACAATGGGCGCTGGTATCTGTCAGGTTTATCATGGTGACATATTCACCCCGTCCCAGCTTTCCATTTTCTGATGCTGCCCCTTCCCCTCCCACACACACATGCACAACCACACACACATACATACATATTTTTTGTACAGTTCAAAGATGTATTTTTTGTTTAGGTATCCATACCATTTTTTTAGTGTTACAGAGGACATATCCCTGATAATCCAACATGTAACTGAGGATGTTCAATAGGAGACGTTCTAATTTGACAATAGTGCCCAAACAAGGTTATACCAACTATATTTATGTAACCATATTTTTCTTAAGTACAGTTCTACCTATTTCAAACCTATTCCAGGACATTCCTCAATGGTCTTCTGTGACAGGTATGTCCACAGTTGGATATAGTCATTTTGCAAGCTGCGCTCTTGAGTCTACTCTATAAACCTGCGTACCACACGCACACACACAATCGCACAAACCTACTTCCGATTGCAATCCGTTCCTCCATCCCACCTCCATTTTTCTCCCTGTCTCTCTTCCTTTATTCCCCAATTTTCTAATGTTCTGTCATTCCTTCTTTTAAAATAGTCCACATTTGTCATGTGGATGAAGTTCAGAATCAATCTGTCACTCATGTAAATGGCACAGATTTTTGGTCTTCCAAGTTCCTCCATTCTTTTGGTTTTAATACTGTTGTGGTTAATGTGCTCAAAGTTGAGGAAAGAATATCTAGCAAATATTACATCACTGTGAGCTGAAGGGACAAAAGCGTGGGCAAAAAGTAAACAACCTCCATTCAAGCACGAACAATAGCTAGATGGACACAAAAGAAATATCCATCCTTTTTATTGTGTACAAAATGCTGAACAAATGTAGCATCTGGGACTGATCATGAAGTTATTGGAAATTATTGTATGAAGTTTACTTTGTCCCAGTCCTTTCTCTCTTCCGCACACAGTTCATGCACATCTAGCATTTTTGTCCGGCCTTCCATCTCTCTTCCAGACTCACTATCGTTACATGTGTACTTGATAAGCATCTAGATGTATTTCGAATAAAGTATACAAAAAATCTACACCAGAATATGGTCAAGGTTAGACTATATCCACTCTCCTCTGGGAAGATTTATCCCAATTTTTCTCTGTCAGATTTTCTTTCTTCTCGAGCAGAGCCCTACTTTATACATCAAACCAGAATTTCTATGTCACAGGCCAAAAGACCAGGCTCACTGAATAATTGAAGAATATAGCAACGAAAGACCTCTAAATGAATGCCAGGACGGTGTTCCATTTCCTAATATTATAGAATACTAACAGCTGGAAATGATTGTTTTAGGAATTAATGTTTTCAGGATTTCCTTGAACATCTAGTGGAGTCGAACCTTATTATACAGAGCACTGATATAATAAACTCTTATGATAGCAAGATAATTCTAAGGAGCCCCACCCTTTGCCTTTTTGTGTAATTTTTTGGCCCTGATACAACAAAGTATCAATATAAAGAGGTGAAGTTATCTGGTCTGAAGGACATTGTTATAAGGAGATATAACTGTATTTTAGGCAAGATATGCTCAACACTCAGACAGCTCAGACTTTTAAGCTTTTTTTTTTTTTAACTTTGTTGGTTTGCAGTTCTCGTAGCTGTTAATAGAAATCATTTTCAGAATCTGGTAGATTTGTTTATCTCTTCACTGATAAAAGGCATCTATAAACCCCTTTCATTTCAAACTATCTAAATTTCTTCTGATTGACTCTATTTTTCTTTTCCTTTTAGATATGACAATGACTATTCTCCTCTTATACGGATTGGTTTTCATTGATTGTTTGCGAAACAATCGAACGGAAACAGATTAATAGGACTAGCATGTAATGATTGGCAGTGTGAAGAGTCTATTTAGGGCTGTATCCAGAACCACTTCAGGGATTTCAAGACCAAACAAAATGATTCAGTCCACCCTCTCCCATTTTCATCACCACTCTCCCCCATACCGCAGTCGGCAGCGATGTATAGGATCAGCCCTATTTAACAATCCCTGCTTACGCCTGAATCAATACAATGGGACTAAAGAAAGCATGCACAATGAGTGCTGATCAGTTGTTGATTGTGCAATTGTTTGTGCGGAAGATCTTTATCCATATTGAAGTGGGAAGTCTGCCGCCAGAGTTGAATTCCTTTTCTTTTACATCACAGACTGGTGTTTTCACAACGCTTTGTCGAAAATTTTGGTTGACTTTATGCACAACTTCATAGGAAAATATGATTGGTCACTAGTGCTGCACGGAATCACACTTCCAGTGATTTGATTGTCGTCAGCATTGATATTATGAATCATAATTTTTGTAATGATAACAAGCTATATCAGCCGTGGCCTTCATACTCAATTGACAGAACAGGGATCCCACTATTTGAGAACAAAATTACCTGATTTTTCCCTGATAAATTTTTAAAAATCCATAATAATGTCAAACTAATCTACTCATTTAAACTTTTAAAAGTTTGACGCATCCTCTATTACCACACAGTTACTATTATTTGAGGAGTGCAAATTCCCTGATTTTCCCTGATTTTAGATATTCTTAAATCAAATTCACTAAATTTTCTTATACTGGATTATAACACTTTCTCCAAGTTTTCCACGTTTTTCAGGTGCAGTGGAAACCTTGCAGAGATATCAATGATGGATGGGCATTGCAATATGAAAATCAAAAGAAATCTGCATACTATGCATATTTATACAGACCGTATTATGCACATATCAAAAGAAATATGCACAAATTACGCAATAATAAGCACTTTTTAACAGCAATCAATATTGTATGCTGTCCCACATAGACATGATAGAGTGGTAACTTTACAGACTATCAATAATGCATACGCAGTAGAATATGAAAATCATAAGAAATCTGCAAATTTCATGCAACAAATAAGCACTTTTTACCGCAACAACCACTGTATGTTGTCCCACATAGCTCTTAGGTGAGACAGTGGCTCTAAACACTGTTCCTTTCTTCCAGTGTTTACCCCTCAGATTTTGCTACACCAAGTCTAATGCCCCTTGTGGACTCAGGTGGATGGCTTGTCTCCTTTCTATTGCTCATTTCACGGAACTTTGGAGAGACGAAAGACACTCTTTTTTTCCCCAACCGTAGTGGTATTATCGCAGTGGTTTGATTAATTAGGTATACACGTTGACAAGACATGCTAATGTATGGAGGAATGAAAATGGGAGTTTGCCAGACAGACTTGTGGAATGGACAGAATTTATTCCTACTAAAAAATGATAAATAGGGAAAAGAGTATAATATGAATAACCAAGTGAAATGATATTCAAATATCACCTGATGATCTAAAAATAAGACATTATGCCAGAATAAGTATCCTACTTTTCAAACTCAATGAGAAGCAAGCTTCATCGTTTTCTGTTATATTATTTTATAGAAAACACTTGGAAGTACACTATTCTTCAAAAATATCTTTAAATGAATAGTTCTCTTCAAACTTCCTGGTTATACAATAACAAAAAATACAAAGACTGCATAGATAACAACTGAAAATGACACATACCCAGAAATGACATTTTTGTTTTGCTTGTTTGTTTGTTTGTTTTATTTTAAGCACAAGGTTAACATCTTCATTAGATAACAGTCAAATACATAGGGGTTTTTTTGATCTGTTTATATGATTTTTCTGCTTTTCACCAAAGTAAGATTTCTCTGGCCCAGACCCAGTCTTCTAGCCAAAGTCACATACAATCTACATGTAAATGCCCGCATTACCCATACTCAATATGATTCTCAGTCCAGTTTTGTCCTCTGTGATCTGAGTATGTGTTCCTCTACATTCAGGCACAAATAATCAGATCACAGAGACTCAACTAAACTAACAATCATGTTAAATTAGGGGGATTCAGAGCATATATGTGACTCGGTCCTCACCTATCAATAGCAAGAAAAACATCTTCAAACATAGACATCAAAGGAACTGATCAACAAAACGAATACCATGTATGTAATCAGCTTCAGTGTGTTGTAAAGATAAATACCCAATAGGATCCATTGTAGGTGGTTTTAACTCCATTATTTTGGAAGAAAGAGGGGTAGGAAGGGACAAAGGAGGGGTCTCCTTTGATTGAGATAAGTCAATTGACTTTTTAGATGCTTCAGAGAGCCTGGCAAGGACATAGAACCATGAGGACTGGATGTGTATAGAATGCGCTTCAAGCAAGTAAGTTTGCACATCATGTCATCCGTTGTCACAAACGCACTTTGTTCGAGCTGTAATTTTGGCTGGGGTATTTTTTTTTCAATCATTTTGCAACCATAAATTCAATAAAATTTTCACTAATAATAGATTATGCATATAGACTTATGTACAGTGACAGTGACCTTTAAAAACACGAAAACTTAAACATCCTGCTTATGTAACTAGCAATGAAATTTAGTGACTTTGTTTCATTTATGTATGCTAGAATATTGGCTTTTCCACTACAAACTTTTAAACTGTTTCTTACCCATTTATATCATTTTGCATGAATAAATTCTGCTGGGTAACTTCACACAGCAGTATAGCGTGTGCACCCCTTTGTGGGCCGTTGGCGACAATATTGAATAAATTCTATCTATCATTAGTTACCCAGCAGAATTAATCACAATCTTTCAATAAATTCTTTGTTACAGTTTTAATTTGACAATATAATTTAGAGCCCTCTTTTGGTGGTAATAGCATTTTTATTGCTAAAAGATTTACTACATTTATTTTTTAGGGTTGGTCATCTTACTAAATCCTAACATTTTCATTTAGTTTGATGGATAAGAAGGGATTCTATTTCATGAGAGAAATACAAGAAATTAAGCCTCATACACTTACAGATTATTCTTCTTTTTTTTGGGGGGGGGGGGGTAGTAATTCCTAACAATATCTTTGTACATTTCCAAACAGAATGTTCTTCATTGACAGTGCTTTACAAAGAAGCTATGAAAAAAATCACAGACATTCTCTGGTAGGAATCGAACCCAATATCTCCTGATGACTACACAGGTCTCTTACCACTAGATCACCGAGAACCGATGGTAGTGGCGGGCTCGATTCGTGCTATAGCAGCAGGTACTGCGTAAATATCAATTGAATGATTGAATATCAATCATGTTGGGATAAGGCAAGAATTATTTCAATTATTTATCCACCCAACACAAAAATCATTCAATTGAGAATGTTCTTCATTAAAACTTTCATTTTATCTGGTCATAGTGTCAAAATTTTGGGAAAACACCTTTCTGGTTACCTTTTCCAAAGTTTACTGGTGCTCTAACACCCTTCTAGCTCCAAATGGGGCATGACCTCTTGAATATGTCGACCAGATTTCTACTAACAATGTCCAACAATACCAGTAGGAATGCCGTGATCAATACAAGTTAATGAAAATTGCCCCTCTCTCTCTCTTCCTCGCATTCCTTGTTCAATTGTTTTGTCAAGGATACCATTGTAAGATTGACAAAAGCTCAAATTACGAAAATATTCTGTTATGGTTTTCCCAACAATTATGTTGGTTCAAAACTAGTTGACAAATGACAATATGTATCTGCGAAGTTAGAAAAACAGAATTGCCACATGTGGGTTACCCCCTCGATGTAAAGAAAATCTTTCTTTCATGCAGGGCCTAATTAGTGTACAACAAAGGACTTGGTGAACAATTTTTAGGACATTCTGTCCGTTTTTCTTGATTTCCCAAAAATATGCTACATGGAAAGTTTGAGTTACTGATGCCCGTTACATTTGAAATAAATGCATATTTATGTGCCACAATTTTCAGGAAAATCCTTCACCATTTATCCCTCAAAATTTCTTATTTAGTAAAGAATTCTAACCCATAATAATTCTGTTCCGTTGATATAAGCTTTGAACTTTATTTTCTGACATTTTCCATAAAAAATGGTTCCATCCAGAAATTAAGCAACAAAAATTGTAAGGAAACAGCTTGGAATTCTTACATCCTTTGTCTTCTAAAGTAAACAGTGAATTACAAATACAAAATTTCTCACAGTAAATTCAGCCTTTTTCACTTTCCAAACAAAAATGACAAAAATCCCCCGAATCTTGTGGGAGAAACTGGATCTACTTCAGAGGGGCAGAAGCCAACTGTGGCACAGGTCTCCGGCTTCAGAATGAAGGAACCGTTCGGGAGGAGAATAGCGAAGGAAAAGAGGAGAGAATAGCTTGATTGAATGCTGTCCCTGATTTTTAAATAGTCCTGCCACTCGATTCTTCCCGGAAGCCCAAGGGCCCGATGATCTCGGGAGATTTTCTGGTCGTCTTTTGTCCAGGCTGACACCAGGGAGATAACTAATGGGTCGAGCTTGCTTTTCAATCCAGTCTCGTGAAAGCCTGGCATGTCAAACGGGGTCCTTCGCTCGCTCCCACAACGGAATCCAGCCTCATTGTAGTTCCAGCGAGTCCACCAGCCTTCTTTACAAAGCTCGACAATGAGGCAGCCCAGGCTGGGGAGTTGAGTTGGAACGAGGGTAAATCTCCGTGCTGTATACACAAACCGTCAACCGTTCATCGCTCGATTAGGAAAGGCCTGTCAGCCGGATCGCATTGCAACCGTCACAATTTAATTAGCTTTGAATAAATGTTTGTTCTCTCTATTTCATGGGGTAAATCACTCGTAAGTCATTTATCTTCAGAAACATTCACCAGGAATGATGATCAACATGTTTTTTGCTTGGCAACACAATAGAAAGTAAATTACTGGATTGCAAAAACATTTGAGCTTTGATTTCCTCCCTAAATCTAAATTTGATATATATATGGCTTATTTCTGATGGAAAAGTTAATTGAAAATAAGAACAAACACAAGATGAAAGGCAATCATTCAGTACGTCTGAAGAATATCCAACAATACAATGTATCATTAATAACTCCTGGGTTTCTATCGATGCATGTTTTCTCAAAAACAAATCTATAACTGAATTTTTACAACCAAAGAACCACTCAAATTTGTGTGTGCACATTTGAAAACACTGTTCCAATACTAAGATGTAGCCTACTGTATAAACAACAATCAAAATGAGCTCTTTTTAAAGTACTCATACAACTTCTGATTAGAAGTACCTAAGCACTCTAAAAATTTGGAATTATCAACTCAGCTTTAGCTTTGAAGCTTTAATTGGGTGCACACAATTTTTCAAGAAATTAACTCCTTTCAGGTCTACAGTGAGAAAAGCACAGAATATGTAGATTTCTTTCCCCAAGCAATGCTGCCTTTCATGGATTTCAAACTCGTGACTTCCTGTATGAAAGACTAGAGACTCAAAAACACTTTGCCACAAGGTCTACAGGTTCAAAAGACAATCATACTATACTAGGTGGGTTTACTGATTGATGCAAATTTTATGTGTTTTTAATATACACTGAGGTTTTTCTCGACAAACCAAAAGCTTGCCTGAGGCTTCCCGACATAGCAACAAGTAATTTATGCAAACTGGATTCCATGGACTGAAGTTTAATTGTTACTAACAAGTCTATGAAGGGAGACAACATTACTACAGTTGTTAAACAAGCATAAATTTGAATCTAATGGTAAACCGGCCTATTGGCAATTAGAGAATGGGGAGAGTCCATCAAAGATTTAGTGATACAATATACAAAATATGAAAGATGGAAAATAAGAATGATCCACAGAGGATCTTTTTTCCCCAGTGAGAACTGTGCAAGAGTCCTCGCATCAGGGGAGAAATGATGCTTCACATCTGTCACATATAACTAAGCGCAAAGATTGATGAAGATGACACGATGTTCCACAAAATACTTGTCTCTTGGAATGTCGTCAGGATCACGCTCCAGATCCAAATGGTTGTCATTAAAACCATGCAGGACCTGAACCATCTCGCAGGGCCAGGTCACAACAATCTGGTACTATTTAACCAGTAAAAGAGGCAAAGAGGCCGAAGCATCTATATTATCAACATCTGCGTGAAACTGATGTTCATTTTTTTAAATGACAAAAGATGGCATCTTTTGGTGCAACCCCCAACCTTAAATCTAATTGCAAGCACAGGATAATATATCTCAATTCATTATAATTAACAATTTTTTTATAATATTAAGGATTAATTATTTAAAATCTCTTTATCAATGTACATGTAGTTTAAGTACAATATAATAAAATGTATAGAAGTATCCTTTACATACACAGTCTTTAAAATTGCATTTCAACATCTACAAAGTAGTCTTAAGGTAGTCTGTGGCAGAAATGCATTTTGATAGAGATTTTTGGTTTTGCCAGAGTATTTTTATGGCAGAAAGTTTAAATGCAAAAGGAACCAGATCTACAGAAACACAAAACAAACTCATACTAATGACTCAAACATGGTCACTTAATAACAGCTAGTTGCAAAGAATTAAGTCCTTCTTTTATCAACTTAAATGAAGAGTGTGTACCTTATTACATGTTAAGATTAATGTCAAGAAAATCCTGATGAAATAATTATAAAAGAGGGGTAAAGCAGCTTTATTTGTAGTGTCTAACATATTCAATTTCCTGTATCATTTGATGCCCCTTCTTTTGGAGAAAAAGAGGCGTCTAGACGAAAGACTCCTTTGGCTCATTTATAGTTGGTTTAGCTCTGAATCAACAGGTAATATCCTGATTGGTCTGGTCATAACCTACCTTTACCTCACAAACAATTTGGCTTATGTGACTCAGGCATGTTTTTTAATGAAAATATAGACTTTACCTTCATTTCGAAATACTGCAATATATTTCTATTTTTCTATAAATCTGCACACTAATTGCTAAATCAACATGCTTTATCGTAATAAGTCTGGTCATAACCTACCTTTACCTAAAAAACAATTTGGCTTACATGACTCAGGCATGTTTTTAATGAATATATGAATTTTACCCTTCATTTTGTAATTTATTCTTAACCTATTTCTATTTTTTCTATAATTTTCTGCACTCTTATTTCTACTTTACTTCCTCTTTAATTATAAGCAGGCTATCTCCTAATTTCTCTGGCCATTCCCTACCTTAAACTCACAAACAATGTATTGGCTTCCATAGGTCTAGTGTGTTTTTAAAATGAAAGTATAGATTTTACTCTTTATTTTGAAATAACATAAGACGAGATTTTGCCCCCCCTATATAATCTCTACTTGGAAAATGTTAAGAAAACATGAGCACTAGCAGCTGAAATTACAAAATATCTGATTGAAGAATGTACTATTTTCATAATCCTACTATTTTCTGCTAACATAATTATAGGTATACATCTCCAAGAACGAGATGTTGCAATCTTGGAGAAGCCAGTGTTTGTTGAATGTGGCAACACATGTCTATGTCATTAAAATCTTGATAATGAAAGACATATTATTTGTTGAATTATACTTTGTCACTCGATAAAACATGAATACTATTAACTGATGGATTCAGTAAATAGTAAAATAGAACTATTTCTACACATGTGTTTAGAAGGATCTACATATGGTTCTAAAATGGCCAATTTGCAGTCTGACCTTACACAGATCTTAGATATCTAGTCCAAATAGAACTGCCTATTTTATCCTCCACACAAACATCCCAAAGCGATATTACAGTCAAATTCTGCAGGAAAATTAAGGACAAGAGACCTTTCAAAAGCTTTTGATTATCAAGACATTATAAAGTAGTGGTGGATAGACCTTGTGGAGGAGATGTTTCTTTCTTGTCCCGCTGAGCATGAGAGCATTAAATAGCTTATTAAACTACCAAATCCTCTAATGGGGGATGCAATATCTTTACCCCAAGGACCAAGAAACATTTTGGTCGAGATACAATGGGCACATAAACAGACCCCCCTTTCTGCTGTATGTGATGCTAATCCTGGGATTTTATGGGGTGTTACATGACTAATGTCCCTTAAATGGATCTCCCAGGATAGATTCCCATTGGGACAAATAGGTTTCCCTGGCCCGGTTCGAAAAATTGAACCACATTGCATGTCTGAGGAGTAAGTAAAGCATAAAGCGGTCTGGAGCACCGTATGGTTCGAATTGAATCTGCCTCTGGGATGCGTGCTCCAACAGCGCCACACATTGTGAGCTGGGCGAGTCAAAACGGACTTAAACCAATTTTCAGCAGGACAATTGGAGCTTTAAGATGAGCTCATATCTAAAGACATGATAACAATATGGAATTAATTTTGGCATGTAATGGATCATTAGATAATTTGCAGAGGTAGCCGATAAGGCTGGTCCTTAAATCCTGACAAACATCCATTGCCGGCATGATGCATCCCATCATGGGAGATACAAAAAGAGCAAGCTCTTATTTACAAATTATTGACCAATTTACCCAAACTAAGGGATATTTGGTCAAATATTTCCCAGAGATCAAGACTAATGGGGTTTTCTTCAAGAGTTGCATTTGATCGCAAGTTACAGTCGATCAGAACTTGCCAATCACAATCATTGTTTCATGCGCATCTTGTTCAATGCACATACCGTGTGCGAATGAAATGCGAATTACAATTTGCAGAGTTGCAGTTGACTTGCAGTTGATTTTGAACAACACCCCCTAAGTATTATTCCCTAGATGTTTAAGACAATAGATTAGTCAGCTCATTAAAAATTCAAGACATTTTCCATCATGACGCTGAACAATTTCTAGAAAGGCAACTGGAATTTGATGGCTTCAAGTCCTCTCACACTGAATGGCTAATGAAGGCAGATATTTTAAAGCAAAATACAGAGTATAAAGAGGAAAAAAAAACATTATCTGAAAAGAATAAAATTTCTTCAGTTTGGATAATCAACTTACAATTTGTAGAGATTTTCCATCCTGGAAAATGATAATTCTGGCAAACTTTGGAGCTTGTTGTTGTTCAGGCGCCTGTGAAGACAAAAGCAAAAACAATAGATGTAATTTGAAAAACAATTTATTTATCATTGCCATCAATTAGTATATATCTTACTTGGATCTGCTTCATTTCTCTTCATTTAAAGGAAAATCAATACTACAGAAGATTTATTTTTAACATTTTGCATTGCACTTTAAGTGAATAAAAACAGTATTACTGAAGACTTGTCTTATGATATGTTTCATCTCCAAGTTCAAAATATTGGTACATTATAAGAGTCAGTATTTCTTTAAGTTTCCTTTAAAAGATGAAGTTAAAAAATACTCTAAAGATTTGTTGCAAAGAGTTAGGGTAGGAATGCACATTCCCACACATAAATCACAAAGTACTGCACCAAATACATTCTTCACAGTCGTCAGTGATAATAATCATCGCCATCACCCTCCACTTCACAATCCTTTTCATACGACATCAATCTTTATCAAATACAACCAAATTGTAGACCTCATCAAAACCATCCAATTCATGGAATACTTTGGGGAGCATTTTCTCAATTTTTGTGAGCAAAACCTGCTTGCATTTCTCATGTTTTCATCAACTTTTTGACATTTAACTCTGTGAATGCATCGTTCAGAGAAGAGACAAATTTGAAACATGCCTGCCACTTTTAACTCCTGCAGTTGCATTAAAGTGGATGATTTTGATGAGATTTTGTGTTATTTAGACCCCATTCTCATCATATATTCAAAAGCAGTTTCCACTGCACCAGTTAAAAAAACGATTTCAAAGATCACTTGACTATGTTCATATAAGCATAACCAGAAAGTGGCTTCCAAAACCGGTTTCGAAAACATACAAATCATAGTTTTTAAAAACTTGTGCTTCCATAGGTGCACACATGCTTCCCTTAGTTTGTTCAACAAATTCTTTCAGGTGAATACTTCTTACAAATCGATTGTTTAAGGACTTGTGTCAGTGTTCTCACTTGTTGTTAACCTGGTTAGCTGTAATAAAATATAATATTCCTTTACAATGAGATTTTTTTTTGATCAATTTTATGACCATTACCAGCATGATCATTACCCTTCAAACTGAGGCCAATTGCATGAAAGGGTCTTAGCTATTCTTTTCTTGCTAAGACATCTTAACTTCTGGTGCCATCCTCTTAACATAGAGGTAACCACATTTGCGTCTATGTTGAGAAGTTGGCACAAGAAGTGAACACGTCTTTCATAGTAAGAAGAAGATAGTTCAGACCATTCCTTGCAATTTGCCTCAGTTTCCACTAAACCTGTTTTGAGAATGTCAATGGGAACAGGGTCTAAGAAGCTCTAGCTCCAGAGGACAGTGTAATAGCCTCTCCGCATGAAGACGTCAAAGATGGTTTCCTCTGACAACTTGCAGGTGAAGATGGCATGAATATGGCACTGTCTCCCTTTGATCTTGCATATCATGTGTCGCAGCCAATTTGCTACCACCAACCCTCTCTACCTCCCCTTGCACGAAACAGGGATTTTCTTGCAATTATATGCACAGCGAACACCATGAAGTTGATAAAGATACTTTTATATTTGTCCAATTCAAACAAAACTATTCCCCCTCGTTGCAGCGTCAAATATTTGATCAAGCAAGAAGGATTTCTATAGAACCAATTACAATGAAGTGCAACATTAAATATTGAGATCTATTTATGAAAATTAACTGACTAAAGTTCCAAGCAAACAAAAGATTAATGGTTATCTGCAATTATTCTTTTATACAATGTACCAACTTATGATTTTGACTTAAAGGTATTGATACAAAGAATGTATAATTTGCTGAAATTCATTTCATTTATGGGCAATTCTACGAAATTGTCAAGTTTGTATCAATTTCTTGCTAACTATTTATTGCAATTCAATGACATTCAATATATTTGTAATACGTATCAAATTTCAATGAACAGTTGTCAAGAAAATGTCATTACAGACATGACACTTTCATGGTGTTGCCCTTCACGGTTAACACAAGTTAATTAGTCAATTTCCTTTGCTATTAGGGGAAATTAATTGATCCCATTGCATTTTTCTTGGGTACCCTGTGATCATATTGATATCAACATGGAGCTATATCTTCACTCCACCTGGGTACTTAACCTGCTTTCATTCTCCAGACACTCCAGTAGCGAAATGTGTATCAATATAACCCTATACCATTGGGTCAAATGAAATTCTATTTCAAACAGTTTCATTTCTCCTACAAACAATTGTAAGATTAATTGTACAGTGTGATCATTATAATCACTTTTAAGAAATAATATCCATAGGTTTTAGGGATTAAATGATCGGAAAATGAAAGGCAACTATTTGATATTGGTGTCACACTGTTTATATTGGTATACTGTACATCCTTCCATTCTAAACTCCCCCCCCCCCCCC
>BQKZ01000147.1:22247-43573 GCA_036244855.1 Temnopleurus reevesii | reverse complement strand
ACCAGAAGGCTGGTCACTGCTTTGCGCAAGCGTAAAATTGAAGCCGTACAATATGGCTTAATATTGTACGGCTTAAAACTCTCATATAGATAATAATTGGAAATAACATCATTACATGCAGCTATAGAAAGCTAAATTGCTATATACTTATTCAAACAAAAACATGCAGAAACCAATAACACAAATTATAGGAAGAGGGTAGATCAATATTTTGAAATTGTCACTGGGTAGAAAGGGAGAAGGAGGAAAATGGGTGATAGAAAGATGATAGAGAGATAGATAGGTGGATATATAGATATACAGATAAATATATGGACAGATAGACAGATAGATAGATAGATAGATAGATAGATAGATAGATAGATAGATAGATAGATAGATGGGATAGAAAGATAAACAACGGTTTATTTCATCTAAGATCAACGGCCCCATGCAAAGCTACCCTCATATAAACAGTACGAATGTGATGTATAAAGAGAGAGGAAATGATTAATAAATAAAACCTACATTTGAGAAAAAATATAGGTGATATATTGCTCCGATTAACTGCATTCTCTGAAATCATAAGTATTTTTAGGCATTATATCAGTAATTGATTTCTGATAAAGATAAAGAGATAATCAGTTTTTAATTATCAATTCCACACAACATTCCGTGCAGCACTAAACCAAACTTCAATGTCACATAATTAATCTATTCCCATCAGGTTCGACGTGCTTTCGATATATTCCCATCGTTCCCTGAAATATGGTTTATGCCAAGAGGATGTTATAGACCAATTAATTGTTTTATCATGTTCCTAACTTAAGCGCAATCATGTGTGAAACTCGTGAATATCCATGGCAACGGAAGGTGGACCCGCCTTCACTTCCTATGATGTGCAAAACGCTCACTATGAAAGTTTGTTCCCAAATCTATTTACTCTGTTGGGCATTTTCTCCCATTATTGTTACATCCCGATGGATTTTATACTTCATTTCCAATCGGGATTTTAAAAAAAGCTATACAACATATGAATAAAAATGTCAAAGTATGACTTTCCGCATTCTTCGAATTATTCATCAGTGGAATGTCTTGAGATTGAGGGCGCCGAATAATTTTTTTTTTTTTTTGGGGGGGGGGAGCAGGTGTATTACAACTTTTTGTGCGTCTATTATGTTCGTATATGTTTTTATGTTAGTGTAAGCGCCTTACCAAAAGAAAACGCAGCGAATAGAAACCCTTTTCTGTCTTCACTTCTTTTTGGAAACTTCAATAATACCCCATCAGAGCGGACTTTCGGTGTGCATTTTATGCAAACATTGTGCAAAAAAAAATAGGGATCACTATTAAATATTCCGGAACACCCACAAATACAAATCTCTTGCATGATATCAAACATAGTTTATTCATGTTCCCATGAGTGATTTCAATTGCGGCATGTCTCTCGCCCGATACACATTACGAAATGTGAGCCCATAATGAAGTGATTGCTAACTTTTTTTCAGTAGTGTAGATACAATTCAGTGCAAATCTCAACAAACAGGTAATATATTTGACACCTTTCTCATAAGTTTGCGTATCTCAAAACTGATTGATGCCTTTAAACTGAAATAAAAGGGTTATTTTCTAAATCATTCGTCAGTTTTCATGAATATTCAAATATTTTGCATTGTAACATTTGCAACATTATAAGAAAAGTTTGGTAAAGATTTACCCAACATTGTGCAACATACTGTACATACATCTAATGGTTAGAATATAAACAACTTATGAGGAAATTATAAGATTCCATCATGAGTTGGGCATATTTTGTCTGGGGTAACAATTTGTCAAACTTTTCTTGAAATTGCAATATACCATCTTAAGTTGGATATATTTTACCAGTAATTGTTTGGATAGTATATTGCCTAGTGTTTGGTAATATTTTCAACATTCTACGAGCGAAGTTATGATCTGGTATTGCTTCACGCCTGTTGTTTTTTAAGAAAATTAATTTACCACTTGAAAATTATAGAAATGGGCTAAATACAATTTTGCATTTTCAGCAGTGCCGTATAATATAATTTAGAAAAAACAAATTCAATTTGAGTTTGTCAATATTTGAACAATTGAATACTTTTTTATCCCAAAGGTATATGCAATATAAACGATGGGAAATTAGCTTTCCATCCCGTCCAAAAATCATGGAGGCGGTGGAGCGCTTCCATTCTCACCTTTTTTATTTACCTTATTTGTAATAGTTCCTCTATTTCATAAATGATATTTGCATAGTTCTGCTACCTTACACACGCGCTGAACAGTTCGAATTATTCCTATTATTTGTCTTCATCCGAATCGCTGTTTTGTCTGACTTTTTAATAATTACTCCAGTATGGCATGACGTGTGGATAATGGCGATTGTTCAGGAGTGTGTTTTGCGGTTTCGAAAAGCTTTGATTTGGTAAACGATTGGGACAATGGCGCATGACTCCGTGATTTTGCAAAGGGAGACTAGATTTCATAATTTAAAGACCTCATTCAGATGTTTGATATTGCACGAACATTATGGATTGTGAGCAGTGTCCTATTTTCACAAAATGGCAGTAGCTAAAGGATACCAACATTGCACAAAGACATAAGAGTCCCGAAATAGCAACAATCCGAGGATTGAATTGCGTGTTAATTAAAATGAGAATATATGGTTTCGAGCAGCAACATAATCTGATAATACAAATGAAAAATGTATGAGAGGATCACCGCGCAAAAATAGTTTTAAAAAATTATTGCCTGGTTAAAGGCAATGTAATCATGATATATTTGAATACCGCCTCTTCGTGAAGGTGGAAGAATTAAATTCATTCGAGATCGAAATATCAAATTTTGGATAGTTTTATATGATGTGCAATGTTAATGGTCAAACTATCTATTTCTATGTTAACTTCATCATATACTTACATACGTTTTCATATAGTGAATGGAATGCACTAAACTTATTAGAAATCCCTTAGCTCTTTAAATATATAATTATCACTCTGGCTTTAGCAGTGCAGCTGTAAACAGCCCACTGCGATTCAAGGAATAAATTCATGCCAGGTACACATTCACTTCACCTGTGTCGACGGAGATTAATGTGGATTGATTTCTTTTTGGTAAAGGACATTAACTTCATGGGTGGGACTCGAACCGCGAACCTTCGGATGAAAGCCAAGATTCAGAGCCACTACACACCACGACTCTTCCACGAACCATAATTATACCAACAGCGAATACCTTTTAATATGTTTTCCGAAATAAGACCTTCAACTTGCCTTGGCCCTACACATACACCAATGTGTGATGTATTTGCGCCATTTTGAACAGCTGAAAAGTGCCAAATGTAAAGGCGTTATGTATAAACTTTACTTTCTACCAACAGACCAAACTCAGTTCATGAAAACCTTGAAAATTCTCCTTTCAACCACTCACCTGTAATCTTTCTCTCCGTCTATTGTTAACTAGATTCAATTTCAACAATGAACTTGAAAATTGGCAGAAGGTCCAACTTTTTGTGGAAGGGAATTTGACGCAGTTATTGTGATCTTTTGTCGATTTTTTTTCATCCAAAAAATTTTATGGGGGTTCTTGGGTTCGATTGATTTATATTTGTAATGAAAACACAGTTTAGTTTGTCGGCATACTTCATAAGCATCACAACAACGCATGAGAATAGAGAACAATCTAACTCGCTCACCCATTATATTTCGTTCCTTAGATCTCTATATGTTTGGTGTATTCATATTCAACTTTTTGTTGATGCAGATGATTAAGGATTTACTTTTCAATCATGGATGAAGTGAATAGATAACATCAATAAAACGTTTTATCGCCTCCGCTCCTATTTTAATATGGATCAAAGTTGACCGAAATTGAAGATATTCCAAAATAATTTAATGTTATTACTTCAGAAACAAACGTGAATTTAAGGGTCATGATTGTCATCTATGACTATAGACAATTAACATATACAGTATCATTAGTTTCATATAATGATTTTCTTATTCTCAAAACAATCATTTGATGGATAAAATATTTCAATTCAATTAAATTTGTATCTATTCCATTCCAACATATAGCATAATCGTATTAGCTTCGCGTATAATATCAATGTTGTTAAAGTTTTTGTATCATAAAGCTGCTCTTAGATGTTCACATGACTCTTTGAACGACCGGTGACCCTTTCTTGGATGCACTTCAGCTCCTGGAGTTATCATGGAGTGAAAGGAAAGGGTCATCAGTCGTTCGTAGAGTCGTGCGTAGGGGTACACACATCTTTATGAAACACAACCATGGTAGTTGGATTATGCAACGTGTTCACAAATCAGTGATAAAACTCTTTCGCTGAGAACATCAAATGAGATGTTATCATGGTTATGGTGATTTCAATTGACGACATCAATATTGCACAATGTTGATTTTATCCTCATTAATTAACATATTATTGGTTTCTCGTACAAAGTTAAATGATACGATATGACATGGAGAACAAGACATATCACTATGAACAAAAATCATTCGAATAAAAGAAGGCGAGTGGAAAGTTAAATTGGTTCACGGGAATTAGATCGTTTTGGGAAATAATCAATATTTGATTTCGATTATCGTCGTTATCGTAATAAAGTTGATGATCGCAAAAAAAGTATTAAGACATGTTGCTCTGAAATTGTCAACCCTAACAATTAATGGTTCTCTGATGATGTTGTTGTTGTTATTATTATTGTCGCTGTTGTTGTTGGTGTTGTCGTAGTTAATAACACTTGTGTACCTGTGTACGGTATTGAATTAATAGTGGTAATGATAATAGTGGTAGTATAATAGTACTTGTAGTATAGTAGGAGGAGGAGCAGGAGGGTGCATGGAGACGGGAACGTGGAGGACGGGAGGGGGGATTGGGTAGAATATCCACATTATGAATGTAGTACGTCACTAATCTAGGAATATTCAAAACATATCTTGGACGATTGGGCATATTGTGCAAATCGGTTTCGTTGAGCACGGTGTGATGTTGGGTGTTATCTTTGTCGCTGGATCACCTCGGATAGCAAGGGGAACGAGAGGTCATAGCTTCGAATCTCGGCCGAGTCTCACAAAATGATGATGGCTACTGTTTTCATTTAGGACGAAAATGGAATATGTTTTAAATGCCACCATCAATCGGTTTTTAAACATTATATTCGTCAACATTCTTAAATTGGTATCATTTTTTTTTTATTTGTCTGTTTAAAATTGAGGATACATAAACGGATCCAGGAAGTGTCCAGAGGGTCCACCCCCACCCCACCCCTATGATAGTAAATAAAGGTTCGTGCCCCTATATATAATTCCTCACAAGACTTTGTTTGAATGGGAGGATATTTATTTTCAATTGTGAAGCTCCCTCCCCCCTATAATAACAAATCATGGATCCGCCCAAGATAAGCATGACTGATGTAATGGGTAAATTTATTTTATACTTACAATCTTTCCGTTCCGCGGGGTATTCCACGTGGTACCTCTTGCAGGGCCCTATCCCGACAATTAACCGTCGTTCCATATCAATTACAGAGTCTTGGGCATTCCAATTCTTCTTGTCCATTGGCACCAAAGGCCATAAGAATCATTCCAAACACAATCAACTTCATCTTGATTTCCAAGTATATATATGTTGGCAATATTCACAAGTATTATATCCAATGGTATCCTTGAGTATGTGGAGATAATAAATAATGATGTTTAGATGTACATTTTTTCCAAGTGTGATATACGACTCCGCTTCTGTTTACGAACTCGTATAATACACCATTCGCGATTGGTGTTTGAGGGCAAGTTGAGTGCGAGAGGGTTAAATTTCCGTAGGTGTTATAACTGGTTGTGGAGTAGCCCCTTATATAATCCACAAAAGAGGACCTCTCTTGGTATCTGGGCGTTGTTCCAGCGCCCCAACCCACTTGAATCCTCGGCGAAGAGAATATTAACTATAGAAAAGGAGATCTCTCAAAATTCACCAGCCGACACACACTTATGAACAGTGCGCTCAGCAACGTTTCCAACAAGAAATGAAACTTTTCATCAGAACAGCGATGAGAAATTACTCGAACGATGATAAATCATATAGGATTATCCTCTGGAAAAGTAGATATATCTCACAATGTTGGGGATTAAGAACAATTAAACCATGCTGAGAAAATGTTTCCAGTCAGAATAGCTCAACCGCAAACTTGGCATCTAATATTTCCGATTGCTTGACGAGCTCATACGCCATGAAACTATATCCACAAAACAGAGGATCTAACAAATCGAGGCGAGATGTTATGAAAAGTCTGCTTCACAAAAGAGGCCTTTCTGTGAAACTTTTACGGCTTTGCTTTTTGTGGCGACGAGAATATGATGAGCTGCTCCTTATCCAACTAATCGTCCGCCAACCACTGCGGCTTCTAGCCTCGAGAATAATAGCGATAATAACCAGTCCCAACGAAGCGACAGACACTGCTAACCCTCGCCTATCCGTCGGGGTTGGAGTTAGAGAGGTGTCCGCTTGTAGGGCTTCGCGGAGAAAAGTGTATTATTTGAACGCAGCGAGAGAGCGCGCTATTACTTCACACAGTACTCGCTCTTCAACTGATGAAGGGAGAAGAGGAGCGATTCACGCCGCACAGTCGCACACGCTCGTATTCAGCATTTCGTCGTGGCGCCACAGATAGCGGTGAGAATTAAAGCCCGCTTCCAGTCATTGTGAAAACCTTTCTTGGATAAAGTTTTATTCGATAGAAAGAGAATATGCATATCAATTTGTTAGATAGCAATGTTATGATATTGTGTGAAGATGGCACAATGTTTAATCCATGCAGCAAATAAGCATGTTCTCTTTTATTAATCAAATTTTTACTCAACATCCGGTCAAAGAATGTATTAAAAAAACTTGGTTTCCAAATTTATTCCAAATGGTGAAACGTATGCTATGGCTTGCTGTGTACACTTTATTTTCTTTTGCTTTAAGATGTTCATGGAAAATTACAGGTTATAGGCCTACCCCTATAGCTAGAAATGCACATGTTGCTTTTTTACATTCAGATTTTCCTCCGTATATTTCGATTGCTCTTCGAGCTTTACGGAAGTTGCGGTGACGTCATCGTTGATTTGGTAAAAACCAGTTGTTATTCGCATTTCTAGGAATTATTTTTGGTTAATAGCACAAAAGGTATTTGTCAAGTTAAGATAAATCGCACAAATATTAAGCCCGCTTACAAATGCGGTTTTATAATTTGACATGGGACAAATAAGTTCATAAAGTTTTCATATTGCAGCGATGTCTCTAAAAGCAGGATCAGGTAATTGATTCATACGAAGCATTATTTCATGGCAAGGAATCTTTGAGGGCCTAAACAGAACACAAAATTAATAGTTTGCTTTTCAAATTTAATCAAAATAACATACATAACATACATTGTATCACATGTATATTTGAATGAATTGTGATTTACAAAAAAAAACCACCTTGGCTATATCATAAAACTTTACCCATTTCTACTTCTTGTAAGTGTGTTGCATGGAAAGCGAATTATGTTCTAATTGGAATTGCTTCAATAGATGTCAGTCACCGAATAATCATCATTACTTCACCAATACCGATCCAAAGTAGTGAATGCATATTACCAAAAATCCTTCCAAATTAACCCAAGTATTTTATAAACGTGCTTTCGTTCATCCCATGACGGACTATATATATACCAGTCCTTTAGAAAACTACAACATATTATGTTTGATTACCATGCTTAACAGTCAGTTACACATTTGCAGATATAGCAAACATAACTATCAAAGGGGAAGGGTGGGGGATATATATCGTGCCCAAATATGCAAAAAATTGGGATAAAGGCACTTCTTTTGAGCTGGACGTGTATATTTACCAGTTTAGCTTTAGCAAAGCGTCTCCCCGTGTTCAAATTTATCACTTTCCATCTTAGCACTAATAATAATAATGATAATATTGGTAATAATACATGCTATTTATAATAGAGCACGAATCCACTCTGTAGAGTGCTCAAGGTGCTTTTGCATTATTTTCATACCCTGGCTTTAGAGGTCTATCAAGGAAAACACCATGCCAAGTACCAATTCACCCCACCTGGGTCGAGTGCAGCACAATATCGATGAATTTCTTGCTGAACGATACTAACGTCATTGGAAGGACGCGAACCGCGACCCTTTAGTTGACGGATGAGAATCAACTCCACTACACCACGTTTCANCCCCCCCCCAAAAAAAAAAAATGAATGAATAAATGAATACAAATACATAGAAAATAATGCCCATGCTGTATTTTTACACGGATCGTAATTAGATTTTAACAGGACTTGTGTAGCACCACTCCCAACGTGGAAAATAATGTAAAATCTAACTTGGCATCCTTTTACAGGGCACGATTGGGCACTAATGGTTCCTAGACCCCAAATGTGTCACTGGGTCTTATAATTCCCCCTCTATAAAAAGCAATTGATACACGGGCCCGGCCGCCTTTGAATAACTGGCCTACTGATCCTAAACAATCGCGATCGATATCGGCTATCGAACGGGCGTGACAAGTAGGCGGATTCATTAGGTTTTCGGGATGCTCAAAAATGCGATGTAATTACCCCCATCATAATATGCCCTTTTCATACAACAGCGTCAAGCTATAATGGTCTTTATAGTGTATTTTGTCTTCGGGTCTAATGGGTCGCCGCGAAGATGTATGGTGGCCCCTGAGGGACAGGACTCTTTTTGGGTGAAACTTGGCGTCAGTTTGACGTTGTGTTGGACGTACACTTTTCTGATGTGGATTTCCTCTCTTTTTTTAGCAATTTTTTTTTTTTTTTTTTTGTGTTTGTGTTTAGTCTTTTATCTCTTTCTCATCACTCTATTACTGTATTTTTGTTGTGCCAATCTTTTTTTTTTTTTTGGGGGGGGGGGGGAGAAGGATGAGGGCGAGGACCGCAGAACCAGTTGAACCCCCCCTTTTTTTTCTTCAGAAAATGCATGCAAGCTTATATGGTAGTGTGCAAAATTTGTAATACAGTCAAACCTGCTTTATCTAAAGACCATCTGTCAATTAAGATCATATTTCGTGACTCACTTCAAAGCAAGTTACGTGCACTATGTAGGACCCTTTCTATAGAGACCACCTGCTCATGTAGACCTTATTTTCTCGGGAAAGGGGACTTTTTAATGATGACCTTTTCAACAAACTCTCTTTCTAGAGAAATACTTATAAGTGAAATATAGGGCATCATCTTGGCGGGTTTTTTTTTTTGTTGTATTAATAGTATGTCCTTTTCCAAATATTGACATCAACAATAACCTCAATTTTGACCCCTTTTCGGAAAATTTATTTGAGAAAGACCATCCTTTTTCTGAACAAGACATTCGTAAAGGACCACCATAAAGATGGTGGTATAAAATGCAAGAAGTAGCGAGAGAACACGGTCTCTGCTCGCGCGCAGACGATATCCAAATTTTTCATCGCAAGAATCGAGGCTATCTCGTAATGGATTGTTATGGCGCCTTTTTCTGTCTCTCCACTCGGTCGAATTTTAATGAAGCAGACATTTATGGAGTGTGGGAGACACGGTGATTAATGTGGAAAGAGAAAAAATACTTAATCAAAAGACATGCCTTGTCTTAAAATGTATGGCGTCAATTTATGTTGGCCATCAAACCAGGAGTGGGTGCCAACTAGCAATTTGTCACGTGTATCAAAAGAAGTGTTACATGTATTGTGTATTATTGTACATTTTGTTCAAATTTAGAAATCAAAGTATATTAATTCAAGCAGGTTGTTTTGCTATTGATGCGAATGTTAGTTAACTGTACATAGAGTTGATTTCTAGGAAAGTTTTTTTTTTTTGCAAAAATGTTGCACCATTTATGCGCTCTTATGCAAAGAACATGCTTTTACAATTTTAAGTTACAGATATAGGATTTCACATAAATATAACGGTCCTATGTATTGTGGGGTTGATTTTAACCTCGGTTTTTAACTTCGATAATAATTCTGAAACTAAAATGGACAAACATAAGTTGGAGAAATCAAAATTCATGAATAATATAATCCTGAGTGCCTTTGATAAATGATAAGTGCATTTAAGCATGCAACTCTTGGTAATTTCAAATTATTTTCAAACAATTCAAGTCTCGATTTTTTTTTATTTCATGCAAAATTTATTTATTCATTTATTTATTAAAGTCTTCTTTTAGTAGGGTAGTTTCTTCAAGTCAGCGCAGCTGACCTGCTTTCCAAGAAAGCCCTACATTAAAAAATGTACAAGTATATATATATAATAAAATACATCTGGTGTACATGTGATTTGGTGAAATTGAATGATCAATCTATTAAATCGCTTGAGAACAGTAGGAAATTGGCTGGGAAACCATGTAATACGTAAATTAAGAAGCAAAATTAAAATAAACCTTTAATGATATTCTTAATGAAATACACAAACATAACTAAGTAAAAAAAAAAAGAAAATAACAACGATCACACTCGCGTGTGTGACTCAGTTCATGTTCGACATTGGTCGTAAGTCAACGGTTTTCTGTTTTCTTGTGTTTGCAAAGCGCGTTGAACTAAACAATTTGACGCCACTATTTATAGGCTCTCCACAGTGTGATGTTCCATTCAGCCAGACCATTAAATTAGCGGGAGATTTAATGCTCCTGTTTTATTGATGCTTTTCTTGAATGGAATTGGGCATTGCCTCGATATACGCATCTCTCCTTGGTCTAGAAAGGGTCGTGGGCGACCTTCTGTCTGCTTCGTACCCACTTCTTAATTGTCCTTTTTAAAACACCACCCCAGGGGCCATCACGCCCCCCCCCCCTTCCATCCCGGCGCGTGGATCGCCCAAGGATCATCTGCTCCAAATATTCACTTTGAGCAGAGGGTAGAAAGGTCTGGGACAAATTAAACAACCCCATTAAAGCAATATTTACATGGACACAAAAAGAACTTTCCATCCTTCTTATTCTGTGGAAAATATTGAATATGGGTCACACTTTCCTTTGTGATAATGAAACTATTGTTAGTGTTTGAATGAAGTTGTTTATTTTGTCCCAGTCCTTTGTCCTTTCTGCTCACAGTGATTATACGCTCATCTTCTCTACATCAATATAAACTTATAAAAATACCTTTATTAAAATACCACTCATCCATTCATTCTCCATTGTCCAATTATACACACAAAGTACCCTTTAATATAGCTCTCTCGATGAATTAAACCAATTATTTTTCGGCGAAGTTGTGTTTTTCACAAATAGATTTGGAAGAATAAAGACGTCGCCCTATTGGTTTTTCAAGCAAAGCTTTGCGTTTTTATATTCTTCGTAAGCATTCCTGGTTTTATTGTATGCAAAGGATTATCCCCAATGATACACTATAGCTAATGATTAAACACGTGTATTCAATGGAGGTATTATTCGTTGAGAAGATGAAGATGACGATAATGTGTCAGTGATGGCGATGATGAATAATGATGATGATGGCGGTGGTATTAATGATTGGTTTAAATCTGACCTCCAGTTACCTTATATAGGTCGCAATTGTGGGGTTATTAGTTTCATCATGCAGATTGTTCAGTGGAACGAATGGGGGGGGGGGGGGGGGGGGGGGGGGCGAAGTCTAAGGAAAGTAATATTGGTGGTTATTTAGTTTAGAAGGAGCACAAAGCCTCTAAAAATCGTGTACGTACACATCCAACAGAAAGTAAAACTATGAAAATCATAGAGATTTAGTAATATTCAACAGGAATTTGCGGAAAAAACTCAAAATTTATTTTGTTATGGTTTTGAGAGCTAACGATGATAATAAACACAATTATTACAATTATTTCGCAAAAGTACAATTATTGTACGCTATTACGGAGCATACAGTTTGTGACATCTATGCTATCTTCAAATTTAAAAGAATACTACAATTGTTTTATTTATTTATTTTATTTTGTTACAGTTTATACCACATTCCCCCCCCCCTCTCTCTCTCTCTCTCTCTCTCTCTCTCTCTCTCTCTCTCTCTCTCCCTCTCCCTCTCTCCGACCGCCTTCGCCTTACTATTAATTTGTTTTAATCCGTATTATTACACTGGCATTTCTAATTCAACATGAAATAACGTATTCACAAAAATAGAGGTAGAGCATCATTATACAACTCCCTCTTCATCTACCACTCTATCTACCCCCGACCAACCATCTGCCATGTCCGACAATTTCCTTCGATTCTGTTCTTCTCCATTCATGAAAATTAGTCTTAATTCGACATTTCAAGGTGAAATGATACAAATTGTTTATCTCATACCTCCGCTGCAAAATGATTTTCAGATTTCGACTAATTACCGATCGATTTGTCGGCCTTTTATAGTCATGGCCTGCTGGGATTACATCAATTACGAGAAATCGATGACTATTAATGACTCCATGTTGTCGGGGTCATATAGAGTATTCCATATATTTGTTGTTAGATAATACGGGTAGACCTTAACTAGAATTATTGGATTGATTTCGTACCATTGTAATTCAGAAAAGTATGTAATTTTTTTTTTAGTGTTGAGAAACAGGGTGGTCCTCAAACGTAATAGATTCTACCCCCACATTCACACACTATCATCATATTATGGTACGTCATTTTATTGTAAAATACTCCAATAGTGAAAAAAAACACACACATATCGTCCGTGTTTTCACAAAGTGACGATGACGGGAGCCAAAGGACATTGTTACACGAAATGAGTTACAAATCCTTTGAAACATATCCTTCTATATAACTAACACGTTGTTCGATAGGATGCCCGTTGAAGTGGTGCTATGTCGGGATTTCCTTGTCATCATGCAACAATATCCTTTGGCTCCCGTCACTTCGTGAAAACACGGACTATATATCGACACGAGGGAAGTTATTAATCAACAGCATTGCTGAAATTTCAAAGCATAATGATCCATACAGTACTACATCAAGACGTTTTGACATTTGTGCAATTGGCCCCAATTTGATCACATAAGTGTTTTTTGTTTGTGTGTGTGTGTGAACTGGTAAGCATACATTTCCATATTCACATAAGAAATTGTTATTACAAAAATCCTGTAATGGACAGTATTAACTTCTGAGATATCTTCACTCTTAAATTCTAAAGCCAAGTTAATATCAATAAAACAAAAACAAAAAATAAACATGAACATTTCTTTTAAATGAATTAGGACTACAATATTAACCAAAAACGATATATGTCAATACAATATTAACAATTAATTTGGTCAGTTGGGTGGTCAAAGAGAGAGAGGGCGCTCTTCCTCTTACTAAATACATAGGGGCAAAGGGGATACACATAAAAATGTATTCGGAATATACAATGATGTATACTACAATTTTTGGAAATAAATGGAGGGGCATGAATAAATATTGTAAGACGCACGTCCTAATTTACAGCTTCATTAAAATCACATCAAAGTCGCTGGTTCAAACGAAACACTGCTGGGGGGGGGGGGGGGGTCTTTAAAGAGTTGTTATTAACGGGATGAGATACAACTTTCTATAGCCAGGTCATTCCAGTTTGGTGAACCAAAAGATTCACGAAAATAAAGCTATTGAGAGGAACTATTTAATTTTCCGCTAATTTTCCACCGACTACTTATGTGGTAAGACGATATGAAATGAATACCCAAGAAATGCCCATCTACCCCTCACACAGACGGATTTATTTGTCATTTTTAAGATGAGGTGGGGATGGATATGAATGATGATGCACGTCTATATTTGATACTTTTCATTGGGAATAATGTGGTTTGAGGAGATAAAATATGATTTTTTTTTTGGCTGATTTTCTAATGGTTTGTCGAACACAGCGTTAGCTATCCTATACGGCAAACGTATGCGAACTTGAAAAGACGTGTACTTTGCGTAAGAGATGCTTGGCTGATGTTGAATTTGTTTGGCTAAGGCTACACACTGAGAAATTATGGCGACGTTTTGCACCTTTTGGGGGTGCAGCCGCTTGTACAATAGCCAGACCCTATTGGGCACACATTAATTTGTACGCCAGCTATCTTCAACAGAAGCATTCAAATCCCAACTTAAAACCTACTTGTTTGTTTCATTATAATATTTCAATATCTGTTTTGTGTCCAGTATATTCACTTCCATTTGTATTGTCTTCATTAACTTTTCTATTCCAATTAAAGCGCCATGAGCACCGAAAGGTGGACCTGTGCGCTATACAAGTAGCCACTATTATTATTATTATTATTATATAATGGTGCATAGTTCCACTCTAAGAACGCATATCTGTGCCCATACCTCTCTTCATCCAATTGGATGCATATCCTTAGTCCAACAGTGAGGGTGTATATCTCTATCCTGAAGGGTGCTGCTATTGTACAACGCTAAAGGGTGCAAAACTGCTCCATGATTCCTTAGTATGCAGACGTAGGCGACGCACATGGATAAAGTATCAGTCAAACATCTCTCCTGTGTATATTCTTGGGCTGATTGAGAGTATCATTTCTTAAATTTTACATCGGCTGAGCCTATACACTGCCACTACCATGACTACGGCCCCCAATTCTTCCTCCTGTTCACATTTCATAAGGATGAATTTCTTGATGAAGTAATTAGCATCATGGTTTATATTCGAACCATCGACCATATAATGGAAATGTGAGAGTCAGAACCACTACACCACGACGTTCGGCGACGCCCATTTCTCCAGGTCACCCTTAAATCCGTGTTAATTTTTTCTTCTCAGAAGTTGCAGATTATAGCCTAATGATAACAATGACGATGATGACAATAATAATAATATAACAATAGTAATGATAATACTACTACTACTACTACTACTACTACTACTACTACTACTACTACTACTACTAATAATAATAATAATAATAACAATAATAATGATAAGAATAAGAATAATAATGATAATAATGATAATAACAGTAATAATGATAATAATAGTAATGATAATGATAATAATATTAATAACAACAACAGCAACTATAATAATAATAATAATAATGATAATAATAATAATAACAATAATAACATGTACATAGGGCTTAATACGAAGTGTTTCTAAGCGCTACGTTGCATTATTACCCGACTATAGCATGGCTACCACTCGGCGCTCACATGCATTCAACATTCAAGGTAAAACATCATCTAAAATCCACTAAAGAGTCAAGAGGAAAAACCCCTCCACCATATTCATGTTAATCCCTTGAACTTCCAAATTACCATGGCAACGCTGTGGCCAGTGTTGACCTTAGACTTTATTTCGCACTTGCATTTAACCCCGTTATTTATAATATTTCCCACCTCCAAGTTTTTAATACCAGCTTGTTTCAAAACAGCTCTGGGCAAGGTGAATTCATAATGCGGAGAAATCAGTTGAAAGCAGTCAGCCGGCCAGTTCTGCTTTTCAGAAGATGAATTATGGCCGAGTAATTCCTGATTTTTATTTTGAATTCATTACTGTAATTCCTGTTTTGTGGATAAAGTTTCTAATTTTTGCAAAATACCACACTTGGTGACCTAAATTTAGGTATATGCAGTGAGGAATGGGACAGTAATAACGAGACAGACGTAGTGACCGTGGGACATTTATAAAGCTCAAAATGTCGTTTTGAGAGTTGAACTCAATAAAAATAATCATATGTATAAAAAGAATTATATCGCCAAATATTAAGACTTTATTAACGATAAAAGTTAATGAATCTTAAAACATAAAAGCGCATTCCACTGATCGTTACGGTAATAGTCATTGTCATTCATCATTCGACAGTCTCTATCATGTCTATGCCAGTGTATATATATATACCGTATGTGCACACTCTTGGAAAATTTGGTAAAAAGTTTACCCAATACTGGGCAACATAATACTGTCCACACAACTTTCAGCTGATATCTAACCAAGTAATGGTGGTATTGCAAAATCAACCGCAAGTTGGAAATGAATATTTTAACCAATAGTAGTCATGATACCCAGAGTTGGGTAAATTTTCTGCTCAACGTTTTAATAGTGCCGGAATATGTTTGGCTAACGTCATCATCATCATCATCATCATCATCATCATGTGTGCAATATACGTCGAACGCAAGCTGAACAAGTTCAATGTCAGTCGGACGTCTTTCCCCTGTCTTTCTGCACACAGGGAGCGTAGAATGAATTCAATTGACGCTAGAAAAATGTTGACTATAAGCGCAAATAGGCGACCGAGCCATGATATTGAAGTATTGAAATATAAAAAGAAATATTGCTTGCCAATGTAAAAACACATTGTCATGATTGAATCTGAAGAATGCTTATCAAAGTTTAAAGCTAGCAACCGTCCTAATTGTCTACAAATGGCATGTTAAAGGGGAGGGGGTCTTTTTTCCAGGGCTTCCCTTTTGGCACCCACAGACGCGCGTCTCCGATCTACCTCCTCGCTTCAATGATAACTTTGATCGGGATAAGGTGTATATAGGACGAAAGGTCTATGAACTCTTTATGGAAAAAATACAAGTGGTTAAGGATGTATGCTTCCTTTGGGTGCGGAAGATTTAAAATCTTTAGATTTCACTTTGATTACATCTATTAAACTCAAGACATCTCGAGAAAACCTTGAGGAAGATGGGCAATTCTTCATCATGCAATCAGATATTGGTCAAGAACCACGAAATCTTGCCCCAAATGTGATGATGATAAAGCCACCGCCGAAATAACTGGTTTTGATTCTAACCCCACCACAGTGATATTTCAAACAATATATAGCCAACAAGGGACCGTACGGGTCAGAGTGGTCACTGTCAGGACTGTGGAGAGCCGCCCCTAAACCATCTCGGTCGGGTCGCTATCAAAAGGGCGGATCCAGGCCCTGGACTTCATTTAATTTTTGAGGTTGAGTATGATGATGCTGCGGTCTGCATCTTGCTTCTAATAATCTTCGTTTTCGAGGTGGGCGGATGCCTGAGGACGGTTGGAAAAGAGTGCGCATCTGATCTGCTCATTAAATGACAAGTGTGCAACTGATGTGCGCATCTTTTATGACGCACATCATTCGTCTGTAACATGAAATATGCATTCAAACTGAAGTTAAATGTTAATCCTAAGTCCATCGCAGAGCATGTATCATTAGAGTAATTTTACATCAGTCTTATCGAGGTGTAGTGGTTATGACTATCGTCTTTCAACCAGAGGGTTACAGGTTCGAATCCCATCCACGGTGTTAATTTCCTTCAGCAAGAAATNGGGGGGGGGGGGGGGGTCATAAACGAAAAAAATGTATACAGGAAGGTTTAATTTTGACGATATATGCATATATTTGAGAAGCAAAACAGGCATGTTAAAGGGGAGGGGGTCTTTTTTCCAGGGCTTCCCTTTTGGCACCCACAGACGCGCGTCTCCGATCTACCTCCTCGCTTCAATGATAACTTTGATCGGGATAAGGTGTATATAGGACGAAAGGTCTATGAACTCTTTATGGAAAAAATACAAGTGGTTAAGGATGTATGCTTCCTTTGGGTGCGGAAGATTTAAAATCTTTAGATTTCACTTTGATTACATCTATTAAACTCAAGACATCTCGAGAAAACCTTGAGGAAGATGGGCAATTCTTCATCATGCAATCAGATATTGGTCAAGAACCACGAAATCTTGCCCCAAATGTGATGATGATAAAGCCACCGCCGAAATAACTGGTTTTGATTCTAACCCCACCACAGTGATATTTCAAACAATATATAGCCAACAAGGGACCGTACGGGTCAGAGTGGTCACTGTCAGGACTGTGGAGAGCCGCCCCTAAACCATCTCGGTCGGGTCGCTATCAAAAGGGCGTATCCAGGCCCTGGACTTCATTTAATTTTTGAGGTTGAGTATGATGATGCTGCGGTCTGCATCTTGCTTCTATTAATCTTCGTTTTCGAGGTGGGCGGATGCCTGAGGACGGTTGGAAAAGAGTGCGCATCTGATCTGCTCATTAAATGACAAGTGTGCAACTGATGTGCGCATCTTTTATGACGCACATCATTCGTCTGTAACATGAAATATGCATTCAAACTGAAGTTAAATGTTAATCCTAAGTCCATCGCAGAGCATGTATCATTAGAGTAATTTTACATCAGTCTTATCGAGGTGTAGTGGTTATGACTATCGTCTTTCAACCAGAGGGTTACAGGTTCGAATCCCATCCACGGTGTTAATTTCCTTCAGCAAGAAATTTATCCACATTGTGCTGGACTCAACCCAAGTGAGGTGAATGGGTACCTGGCAGGAATATTTTTTTTCCTTGAAATTCCATGCTGAAGCAAGGATAATAATAATCATGATAATGCAACGTGCCATAAGCACACATAACAGTGATAAATACGATATTACATTATTATCATTATAAAGACTCTCTTATCCTCTGAAAGCGCGCATACTTTCTACCTGAAGAGTAAACTTCTATCACTGAACCCAAAGGCCACTCTCTTAACCTCGCTCGTATTCCTGCGACCAAGAACTTGAAAAAAGAAAAACTGCACATGAAAGATTTATAACCACACTCTTTGAACCACTTTAACCAAAAACAATTACATTTCAAATGAGGATGAAAATAATGCCCAGCTGATGGATATTATGAATCCCTCCTGACACTATAGTTTTTTTTTCGGCGAACTTAAATCTGTCAACAATAAATTTGTGGACATCCTATTTCAGGGGCATACATTTACCGCGTAATTTGCACGAAAATGGATGCATTTTTAATAACCATGAATAATTATCATGATTACAAACTCATTATCAAGTACGTCGAGGACCCCACATTATAAAATAGGTACAGTGGCCATTTGAAAGGGATAAAAATAAAGTTTTTAGTTTGATTAAGTCCAAATTAAAACAAACAAACAAATAAGCAAACAAGCAAATGGCCTACAGTAATTCACTACAATTTAGTCATTTTCCCTTATGACAAAGAAAACAATGATGATGATGGGCGAAAGGAAGATGATGGAACAAAAATTAAGAAGTAGATGAAAAGGAAACGGAAACGATGAAGAACAAGAAGAAGAAGAAGGTGTTGTGATGATGATGATGATGATGATGATGATGATGATGATGATGATGATGATGATTATAATGGCGAAGAGAAAAAGAAGAAGAGGAAGAAGATGTAGATGGATTGAAGAAGTTGATGAACATGAAGAAGTAGGAGAAGAAAATAGAAAAGAAGGGTTGGCGGAAGAGGAGGAGGAGGAAGAGGGGGAGGAGGAGGAGGAAGAGGGGGAGGAGGAGGAGGAGGAAGAGGAGGAGGTAGAACAGGAAGGACAAGACAAGAAGGAAAGAAGGAGGGAGAGGGGGAATATGAATAAAAGAGAAAGATGAAGAAGGAGGTGGTATATACAGAATAAATTGAGTCAAGCACTTCAGTAAGAGACCTCTCTCTTCGCCTCCTAACTCTAAGTTTTCCTCCACGGCACTTATTTGTCCTCTCCCTTTCTAGATTTTAGGGTCCCCGAGAGGTCCCCAATGTTTATAGCAGAAGGTCGCTAATGATGGCATAGATTACCCCACCTGTCTTGAAGTGCGAATATGAACAGTGGTATTGTCAGGATTTGACAACCTGCGGAGGAATGGAGGAGGGGGTTGTAGATCTTGGTAGATCTTAGTAGTGCTCAGAAAGTTTTTAATTTTCTTATGCTGAATCCTTGTAAATTATTTTGTTTATAAATCCATCTCGCTCAGTTGAAATTTTTGCTGAAATATAGAAAATGTATCTGCAACTTATTTTTGCAGCTGTTCTGCTTTAATCAAGATCACATACACTCTTCATAATTGAGTTAATTGGTAACAAAAGCTAACCAACGTCGTTACAATAACACCGTAATCATGGATCAAATCTCATTCATATTGTTATAAAGACACAATCAAATGGAAAAGTCGAGAGAATTTATGATTTTTTTTCTTGCAACGGTGCACCAGCTAATCGCCATTGTGGTACTGCCAAACGGTGGGATTTTAATTGGCAGACCTCTATTTGGTTCTGTCAGCGGGATACTAACAGCGGACTGTGAACTTGTGAAAAATTGCAACACTTACAAACAAACTCCCGCAAATAATACCCAGCCGCCGACCCCCTGAATCCCTAAACAGAACTCCACATTCTTTTCCCTTTCAAAAACGCACAATTCCTTTTGAAATATTGACGCCGTTCGTTTCTCCTTGTTTGGAATCTTTTGTGAAAGGCGTAATTCCGATTTTTCCATTTTTCTCGTTTTGTGTCGAGGGGAAAATCGAGTTTGTATTATTTGGGATTTTTGGGAGACGAGTTTTAGCCCATTCTTAAATCTCTGATCTGTAGTTCGAATGGAAACGTATCTTTTGTGATGTGTTTGAATGTATCTTCTTGTATGTTTTTCTTCTACAATTGCAACATGGCAATTTGAAGAATACACTGCTAGAAGATTTTTACTACTTTTAAAAATTTCTAGATGGGGCAGTCCATCTAAAATTAAACTGAAGCAAACAATACAGCTTTCACTTCGCATAATACTTCAAACTATGATAATCTAGTTGGAAGATTTTTCATCAACTTGATACGGGATGACTGCCTAGATTTCAAACAAGTTCAGAGGTGGCGTGTGGACCAAATTTCGGATAACCTCTTCTTTGAGTTTCAACCAAATTAATAAATAGTTTAGGTCAATTTTTAATTGTTTCACTTCACTATGAGTTCATTTTTCAGGATGTGTTGCACAGCGAGAGACATCATACAACAACTGAAATCACTCGTGCGTGAAAAAGATTACAGTGCATTTGATGATTTACAAAAAAAACCCATCTGGGGTATTTTCAGAATATTAACCGCATACACATTTATGTGCATGTGATCACTGACTTTTTCTTGCGTCGTGTAGTTTCAAATGCATCCTTATCAATGGAGTTCGAGCTGCATAATGGCTCAAATTAGGAACAGTAATTTGGTTTCATAATTGTTCGTCGGCAATAATGAGATCCTGGCTTGTAAAAGACGTGACTACAATCTGTAATATAAACCGCATTTCCCATACTCGTTCATCCTCTTTTGTTTGGAAACTTTGAGGTTAGTTCCGTACTTGACTTTTTAATTCATCAGAAAATGTTTTCCTGACCTTGTCGTAATTACTATCCGATGATGTGATAGGATTATGCCTTAATCCCCGGGTGAAAATCATATTTTTTCTTAATTCGCGTCATTGTAATTATATACGTTTATCGTGAGGAAGTAGCATACCGGGGGAGGGCATGCGCGTACGATGGGAGAAGGGGGCAGAGTAAGGGGCGCGAATTTTTTCTAAATAAAAAATGGCACAAACAGTAGGCG
>BQKZ01000147.1:4748-22160 GCA_036244855.1 Temnopleurus reevesii | reverse complement strand
CCCCCCCCCCCCTTCAGGTTTTCTGGAGAGCGAGTGTTTCTTATAAATTCTTATAATTGACTGGGTAAAAATTTGCCCATGTGTGGACACATGATGTCCACATATTTTACGTTAAATTCTAGTCAACCGATGATGATTAGTCAGCATATACTATTCGCGATTTTTTAAAATCAGGTTTGTAAAATGATAGTTTAGTTAAGTTCAGTTTATTCATTCAGACAATTTAAAAATATGTCTCGGGAATACAAAAAAGGCTATGGCAGCCCGTACAATACATATAAGAGATATTAGATGTAGGATGTATTATGTATAAGATGTATTGTTTAATCAATATTCCAATAGTTATGTTGAGAGCATGTTACCCAACCTTTCAAGAGTGTAATCAAAAGGTCCCTCGATTGGCCTACATTGCAAGAAACCTTAAAATATTCTTACACGTCGATATCCCTTTTCCGCTCTGTAAGCCCCACTTATGATATTTTGGAATATAACACTCTTTATTACCTTAAAATAATCATCATACTCCAGGAAGAATAATCGACATAGTTCAAGCGTACTTTCTATAATAGTCGTTGAAAAATTAAAAATTAAAAGTTAAACCGAAACTGTTCCAAAAATCTCCAAAAGTTGTAACATCCTATAAATACATGCATTGTCATCAATGGTAAATTGTCTGCAATGGATTTTTTTTGTTTAATTTCAAATTAAATACAGCTTTAATTTTGGCATTTGATCAGTGACGTATCGATTGGGTGAGGCTAGGGGGATTGATGGCGCCCCTCCCTCCCCCCATCACCACGACCCGAGAATCATGAAAAGGTTCGTTATGGTGCACCCGTACCATTGCTTACAGCAGATTTTCAATTGGCGACACTTTTGCCGACCGGCCCCGGTAAGGGGCTCTCGATCAAGCCCTTACCACCATCCCACCTCATAAAGGCACATACTACAGCAGTATTACAAATGTATACGTTTTAAATTCATGCTCTATGACCAACTATTAACGATGACAATAAAGCCATTAGACTAGTAAATGACATTTAAGACGACTGTCTTTACATGTACATCTGGAAATACACACCATATACACTGTTCAAAGTTCACCTGTACTTTTTATTCCATTCTTCGCAGCAATTTTATCTTTCTTTTCAAAAAGTTATTTTGGGGTCTAGCTAAGCTCGACAAATAATTTTACCACCATTCTTTGTGCATCTCGTTGTCAATAGAGAAAAGAAATAATATCATTTTGGGGGATCAGTAACAATTTATTGTTATTCATTCTATATCAGTGTATTTGTCGCTTCATTAGTTACTTCCTGTGGGCATAGTTGCTATTGTCCTGGGGCATTAGTTAGCTAGATAAAAAGTGTCATATTTTTTTGGTCTTGGTGGACTAGGGGCATGATCCTAAATTTGTGTAAAGTAGGAACTACATAACGACAAAAAGGTGTTTATTTCAGCCCTCTAAGAGATTTGACACTTACTTGGGAGCTTGCTATAGACAGGCTTGATATTTAGACATATTCATGCTCCATATATTACTGAAAAAGTAAACAAGAACTCACTTTTTCATTTTAGCAATGAAGAGAGTAACATAATAGGATATCACATACTTGCACTAAAGCATTTATTTCATTCATACATCAGCAAAAAATAGCACATAAAATAAAATAAAACTAAATATTAGTTTCATAACTTTCGTGATTGCAAATCATCAAACAATTCATTGTGAACAACACTCACATCACAAAGAGACACATTACTCTCTGTGATTTACTGTATTTGATCAAAAGAGGGCGCGATTGCTTAATTAATCACAAGCCATGTCAAATCACTACTATAAATCTGTAGTTTTGGTTGAATGGGACAAAAAGTGCAACAAAAGTTGATAATCAATAAACGGCAGTCAAATAATATAATTGATCTAAAGTAGAGTTTTAAATGAGAGTGTAATAACAATAATAATATATAGCATTTAATCACGCCATTTCTCTAGTCACCTATTCAGAGACGCGAGGCAAATTATCCAATATCATTACCCAGCTATAGAATAGCTGCTAAGTTGGCGCTTTTGCATTTAAAGGACTAAATTCCTGCCGGTACCAATTCATCTCACCTGGGTTGAGTGCATCACAATGTGGATAAATTTCTTGCTGAAGGAATTGACATCATGGGTGAGATTCGAACTTACAACCCTCTGGTTGAAAGGCCAGAGTCAGAACCACTACACCAAGACGCCTCCACGTTTATCCCACAGATATTGTACCATGTCACAAAAAGAATAACAATTTGAACAGCATATCGTTGAACAGTTTCGACGTTTCACTGACCCATAGCCACATGCTTTCTGAGTGCTGAAATATGCTTTACTCTTTTTGAATGGGAAATGTTTAATTCATTTGGTCATTCTTTCAGCTGGTCTTTAATAGTTTCAAGGATATCAAAGTGTTCACTAACATTTCATCTGGTTTTGCAATTTGACCACTTTTTAATATGATGTTCAAATTCTTCTCTTTTATGGAAAACATAAAACATCTGGAAAGGACAAACCCTAATATCAAGAGGTATGATATATCATGGTATTCTAAAGCCCCCCCCCCCCCCCCCCCCCCGGAAAAAATTGTTTGGATACCCAAGACTGACCGACCCTCTGAAAATGGCCCAACCTGAACATTTTTTTTGTTTTGCTTTTCACTTCATTGGGCATCCAAAAGATTGTTATTTCAACATATGAAGGAAAATTAATAGGTCCATACACATCAACCAATGGCAATACATTATTTCAATAATCATATGAATAGCTATTTTGCTATTATATGGGCGACTGATGTCACACAAAAGCACTCTATATCATAAGTAACCAGTGGCCAAATACACAAAATGGTCTTAGCTATCATCTTCTTGCTAAGACGTCTTTTATTCTTGTACAACCTCCGTATTATAGATGTATCAATGTTTACGCCTATGTTAACTCTTAACATGCTACATTATATAACCATAGACTGCTAGGTTTTTCTGAAAGTATGGGGTAGTGTGTGCTCAACTTGTTGACCAGAGTCGACAGAAGCGAGCCAGCATGGGTGACTGGAGTCGACAGAAGCAAGCAAAGAGTTAAGAGGGCGGCACAAGAAGTTAAGACATCTGAGCAAGTACAGGATAGCCAAGACCATTTTGTGCAATTGGCCCCTGCTTGTTTAGGATCTCACTACAATGAGCTTTCATTGTAAAAATCTATTGTGTACCTTTTAAAATTGGTGTAACATATCAAATGCAACATACATAAAATACTCTCTACAAAGAAATTTGACTCCAACAACTACAGTTTGCAGCAAAATTATTCAACCCCTTTCATATTTTGGGCATAAAATAACACTACAAATTGTGCTGGAAAGTGTGAAATATTCATAACTAGTCTTTCACTGCTTACGTGTAAGTGCCCCGCAATATAATATAAATCTGCTGATACCTTACAATCCTGCTAGACGGCTGAGATCATCTGATTCTAAACTGCTCACTGTTCCAAAAACTAAGAAATCATGGGGGGATAGGTCTTTTGCACATGCTGCACCTTATCTCTGGAATCAATTACCGCAAGAAATACGCGATGTGCAAACTGTTGAATGTTTCAAAATTGCACTCAAAACCCATCTTTTTATAAGTGCTTTCAATTAGTATCTACACATATATATCTCATTTCTTATCTATTTGTACTTTTGTTGTTGTACCTATTGCTTCTGCTACTCTTTAAATTTTCCTGTACTGCACCTTGAGCACATTATTCATGTGGAATCTGGCGCATTAAAAGTACCCCTATTATTATTATTATTATTATTATAAAGCCCAGTGAATTGTAGGTCATATGAAAGGGAAACATAACCTTTGTTTTCCACATGCTATCCAATGGAGATCAATCATGCGTGAAAAAATAAGATACATTTTGCAAACTTACGTACATTTTCTTGGATTTGTGTGATTTTGGAGTGTTACTTGCGACCCATCCCTTGAATATAGGCTCATAAGTTATTTTCTTGAAAAACTACATGATAATGCAGAATTTGATGTCTAATTTCAAATATTTTTTGTAGGTATTACTATTTTTATAAAAAAAATTCAAAGAAAAACTGTTTCATTTTTGTTGCCCCATTGACTTTTGTATCTAGATTGTATTTTCATCAAGATTTAATTTCTAATTTCTTCATGAAATAAATAGAAACCACTGCAGATACTGGAATTATCAAATTAAAGGGTATTGTCACATCTCTCAGAAAACATACAAAATCATTTGTGATTATCGGTGGTTTGCAAGTTACGCTTTAATAATCACACAAAGGTAAGAAAATATACATTGTTTTACACATAATGGATCATATCCTTTCATGCATGGATGATCACAATTGCATAACGGGTGGAAAGCAAAGGTAATACATTATCCTTTTTATTGATATACAATGTGATAGGCTTTATGGTAACTGGAAAAATGTTTCTTAATTTTGTTGCCAATTGTAGTAGGGTAATTACACACACTACTGCTGTTGAATAATAATTTGGAATGTATTTGTAAATATCTGTAAATATTATTGCAATCTTAAACATTATTCAACACGCATGTATCGTTTGTGGATTTATAAATGCGCAATTTTCACATGAAACTAAATTTCAGATCTGACATGCTGCATGATTCATGATAAAGGATGTATCTGATAATTTCAGAAATATCTGAATAAAAAATTCCCAAAGATGGGAAATTCTATAATCAATTAAAAATACAAGTCTTTGAGTTATTTCTTTGAGTACTACATTCAATTACATCATTTAACTTTGCACCAATAGTTAGCTAAGCAATTCATTCAACAACTGGAGAAAAGTGTAATATCTAAGTATGATATCCTTCTTTTTGTATCTCTAAAAATGTTGTCATAAAGAGGATTTTGAAATGATATAAACAAAGTAGAAACATGATCTTTTTGATAATGTGCATGCAAGTACTGTAGTATCAACGGATTACTGTTTAATATGTATTTAATGCACACAATACAGCGTACATATCATTTATAAGAATTTCTGCAGAACTTGATTTGAATACATAATGCACATCTATTTTGGAAGACAGTTTGTATTGAAAAACAGAAATCAATAATCATACAAAATTATCTATCTGAAAAGCAATATACAAGCTTTGTATGAAGACAAATGTCTGTCTTTGATATAACTAGCTTATTTCAAACTAAATTATCGCATTATAAACATGTACAATATATGGCACTGTTTGTATCTAAAATACTTGAGCTAATATACAAATATTAACTGCATAATTGCAATTTAGTCACTACACTTTAATGAATAAACAAAAAAGCAAATATAGAATATTTCAATTACCTTACTAGCATGCTTATGCTTTGTGTATGCAGACTTAAATATAGAGCATCTGTTAAAAAAATCTGAATTTGGTTCCGATTTATTCCTAAATACATCTATTGATTTGTATTGTCAGGGATGCATATTGGAATTTTCGGCATCCCCCATACGCATAGTATTCTGATGCCGCGATTAACTGCTAGTTATGATGCATTGTGGGACAGCTCAGGGTCCAATTCATTTTCGTTGGCCGCAGCTCCAACTCACACAAATTGGAACAATATGATTTCTGTGAGCTGAAACTTCATCCATTAGTCCACATTCTTGACATTCTTACTTATTTCTTTCTTGTCTTGATTTAAGTGAAAATACTGTTCAAGTTTTTTCTGTATTCTATCTTATGCAGATTATCGGTCACGGTTGCTAAGCTGCATTACATCAGAAGTGATCTAGTGCTGGAAGAGGCAAAAGATTTTCGGTAAAGCCACATCCGGATACTTTTGCATCTTTAATGATACTAAGAATTAATCCAAGGGCCTGAAAATTACGAAAATGAAATATTTTGCACACAAAATTGTTTTTTCATCAATCTGAATGTAATAACATAGGTCCAACAGATTAATTGGATGATTTTTTAAATAACAAGATTGTAATGAAATATTCTCATTTTTCATGGCTTTAATCTTATCTTTCTTTTCATTCTGATCTTCTCAATCCTCTCCATCAGCTTCTTCTTCTTGTTTTTCAGCTTTACGACCTTCCCTCTAGCGCTCGTCAAAATCCCTCCAGAGCCGATGCTGCGCAAACTGGATAAAGAGCTCCCTCTACGTAAGCCACTAGAGCTCCGACTGAAACTGCTCCCTGAACTCGATCCTGAAGTATTGATGGACCCCTCCAGGAGGTTGTCATTGCCATCCACTTTAGATGTATCCTGCAGTAATGATGCCATAGAGATGTCAGGTTGAACTGTCCCAATGATGTCTTTGCCAGATTTCTGGATGTCCTCAGTGGTTGGAGTCCCCTGCAGCATTGGTGATCCATTGGTTGAGGGACTTGCTGATGATATTGAAGAATGGATTCCATTCTCTCTTTGAGGTTTGCTGGAAGATGGTGTTACTGTCCCAGTGATGTCTTTGGCAGACTTCTGGATGTCCTCCGTGGTGGTAGTCGATTGCAACATCGGTGATCCATTGATTGAAGGACTTACTGATGATACTGAAGAATGGACTCCATTCTTTCTTTGAGGTTTGCTGGAGACTGGTGTTAAAGTAGCCTGGGGAGTACCTAAGCCTTGTTCTTCTGCTGGTCTGAAATGGTGTAGAACAGAAGGCACCATGGGTTTGGTCTTCTTCTTCCGTTTGGGCCATGTTAACAGCTTGTTGGTGTCACTGCTCACTGCCTCCTCATAGGATCTGCCAAAAAAGATGAAAAGATAGAATTTGTAAATGTCTAACAAGTAAAAATGTGACTATTTGGTAGTCATAACCCATCATTCTTAAATTGAAATCTTCACTTTGTTGTCCCTTTACGGTCGATGTGGAAGGGGGTAACTAAATGTAACAATGTCAATGAATGATTACAAACAGAACAATATTGATATGATTCACTTCCCTCTATCTTTTAACAAATCTTAATTAATGTGACACTGATTTAACAGAAACATGCTACTGTAAAACTAAAAATTTCAGTTATTATAATGCCCATAGTATTGTATGCAATAATCAAATCAAATAATCAAAAAGTGAAAAGAACAATTTATAATGTGTGAAAAGTTCTAAAATTCAGTGTATTTGCTAATATCTATGCACATGTATGCTAAATTATTGGCTTTTACACTACCACCCAAGCCTTTTGAATTCTAATGTCTTATTCTATGAAAGGGTATGCAGGGAGATGAGTGCAGGTATAATGTTTCATTTTTTTTTCATTCTAAAAAATACTAGACGTCACTAAATTTTCTTTCATACCTTTTCTTGTTCGATGACCTCTTGGGACAGTCTCTTCTCTTGTGATCCAGAGCTCCGCAAACATGGCAACCAGCGCTGGGACGTTCACAGTCATGGCTTGGTAACTCACACATATTACACTTTACACAGTGGACAAAAGCTGAAAAATATAAAATATGAACCCTTTATTGAGGAGACCTACATTTTTATGTGTGCTGAAAAGCTTTGTATTGACCTGTTTCAATTATAAAACCACATACAGCTCTAAGGAAAAAATAGAAACCCAGGCTCTTTTTAATGAACTTTTATAAACATAACAATGAAAAAACATTTTTATTCTAATATCTGAATTAAAATTTTCTATTGAGGATGTCTATCTTAAATAGTTTGGCAAAAACAAGAATCACCTGAAGTTTACAAGTTCATTGGTCTAGTGTATTTTAAGATACATGTACAAGCGATTTATCACTGACAATTTATCACCGACAATCCAGTTGTTTAAGTCTCTACCGCAACGCAGCATGAGCGGATAAACCTCTTTAAGGAGCTTCAGCCAAAAGCCGAAAGCCACATGCTTTCTGAGTGCTGATCTATTTTACTCTTTTTGGATAGGAAATGTTTATTTCATTCTGTCATACTCTCAGATATTCTTAGTTTCAAAAATATGAAAACGCTTGTATATATTTTTAATGGCTTGGCTATGATTTGGCATTGTTGGAGAATGCCTGTAAGGTTAGGAAAGGATTAAGGATTGGTTGCTGTGAATGAAAGCTTTATTGGTCATCCCCATGTGATAAAGACAAAATAAGTGTTTGAAACTTAGACTGTCTTTCTCTCTCTCTTTCTAACACAGAATCTTTACTTACACGATATAATCTCTTTCTGTAAAGTGAAGTCGAACGCCAATTCAATGCTCCTTTGTTATGCTATTCAAATCAGAACCCGCTTGTGATTGTTGTGTCCGCACAGTTCAAAACAGGGCGTAGGAATCTATCATCCTATGACCCACTTTATTTTACGGAAACAGTTTATGTCGTGTTTACATCACATTTTCGTTGGAAAGTATGATGTAGACTTATCATACTCACATGGTTTGACACACTTGTTGCACTGATCGCAGTGTGTGTACGTAGTACCGTTCTTTGATGGGCAAGACTCACACTTGGAGCAGTGGACGTTCTCAGTGGCTACATAACGCTGACACTTCTTGCAGAATCTGTTAAAGATACAAAATCAATGAAAATTTCATGACAGCAATGTTATACTCATTCTTCTCATGCATTCAATGGCAAATCTAATCTGGAAGCTTCTCCCAATTGCACTCTTGACCACCATTGGTTATACTCCTCATCATAATCAACATGTAATAACCAGCATCAATTTTTTCACATCTTTAGACATTGTTTTTAATCACCTATTGTTGGTGGTGAAAAATGAGGTGAACGGTTTAGTGTTGAATGCTCAAAAAACTTTCCATAAGTATACAAATAAGAAATAAGAAAAGATTTTCTAAAAAATATTGATTTTGATTAGGCTAACATGTCAGTGGACCTAGACAAAGAGCTGTACTCATAACTAAGTAGAATACAAAAAGCTTAGCCCTACCTATAGCCATCCGATGATGGTAGCTCAATCTTGGATGGATCTAGATTGGTGAATATACGGACTGGTGATCCCTTCTTCTTGGCATCTGGTCCTGCTTTGAACAGAGGATGATTGTCATAATCCACCTGTAGAAACGATACACATACAGGGCTTTGACAAATGTATCGCTGGATTACAGTGTACTTGAGTTGTTAACACCATCAACAAGAAATAATTTTACTTTTCACTTTTGATTAGCAGTTTTAGACATTGAGGAAACATTTTCAACACTTTACTGTATACATTGTGTATGTGAAAGAGTTGCTTAATAAAACTTTTTTTTTGTATAGCAATTCTGTTAAAAAACATAGCAAAATCGATTTGATACCAGGAAAATTATTCCTTGATAATAATACATAACATTTATTAGGCGCTTAATACGTATGTTTCTAAGCGCACAGTATTCTGATTACGGAAAGATTATTAACCGGTAACTTAAGTGAAGAAAAAGAGGAGGAATAATACACAGGTAACATAAAAAATTAACAAAACAAACTAACAAAAACAGAGGCGATCAATTAAATCAATGTAAATATAGTGTGCACCTCCACTGACCGACCCACAACAACACTTTACTGGTTAAAGAAATAGGTTTTGAGCAAAGATTTGAATTGAGATACAGAAGGGGCACGATGAATAGATACAGGCAGTTTGTTCCAGAGAGTGGGGGCGGTCACCATAATGAGTATGGGTACGGGGTCCAGGTGCTAACTGAAGTGTTGAAGATGAACGAAGAGTTCGAAACGAAGCACATGAACGTAAGGAAATGAGATTACTAGGATTTTTATATTTGGTGTTATATGCCTAGCACACAGTAACACTCACATGGAAAAAATGAGAGGTGAATCACTCCATCTCTGCAGTCCTGATAAAGTTGAAACAAAGTTTCCAGAAATTTCAAAACATACATGTATGCCTAAAATAAAAATTTCCTGATACTGTAGATTGGGGGTACTAAAATTCATTGACATTTATTGCTATTTGGCACACAACAAAATTGCATCCACCTGTGATGAGGTCTTATGATTCGCAAGCATTAATTTTGAGAGAACAAGACACTATAACTCCTCAAGCCATGTGACCTTTCATGTGAATCATTTGACGATTAAAATTGTCCAAAACATTTGTCTTGTACTTACATCTCTCTTTGACAGCAAGAAAATTCAAACAAAACAAACAACTAATTGAAACCATCGTAGTAAAACTACATCAGTCTCTTTGTGAGTATACTCTCTACAAACCTTATAGTCCAGCATCTTGAACCCTTGAAGACTTTCCAAGATTCTGTGCTCCAAGAAATAAGGGAAAATCCACATCACTGGTAGTGCTCGCTCAACATCTGAAAGAAGACAGAAATAAATTGATACAATATAAATAATAACAATATAATAAATACAATAAACAATAATCTTTTAATAACGACAATGAAAAATCCCAAGAAAGAGGCTCTTGTATTTTCAATTCAATTCAATTTTATTTCACCATAGCAATAAAAAACATAAGAAACAGAAAAATATTACATAAACAATACAACGGTACAATGTAAAAATAAAATTGCATGGTAGGTAAAAACAGCCAGGTAGGTAAAAACAGTAAGAGACATACTCAGTTTTAGTTAGGCGGTTTAGCTCCAATATTTTGAGGAATTGTGCACTTTTTGATACAAGCACCAAATTTGGCACACAGGTAAATTTGCATGCTATGAACATTTTCAGATATTGGGCCACTCAAAATTCCGTCTCCAAGTCTGCCATTTTGGATTTCAAAATGGCCGCCATTCGAAATTTACATTTGTGATTATCTCTGGCTCCAATAATGTTATCGACTTGATTTTGGTGTCTAAATGTATGTTCTTATGGGCAAGGAATCCGATGGTAACAATCTCCATAGCGTATGTTCTACTATTTAGCCGCCATATTGGATTTCAAAATGGCCGCCATGTGAAATCGACATTTGCGAATATCTGAGAGTGTGATAATGTTAATGACTCGATTCTTGGATCTAAATTTATGCTTTGGGGGCCTATGAATCAAATGATAACAATGTGCATTGTATTTCAACCAATGGACTGAAAAATCATATTTCAAAATGGCCGTCATATGAAATCATACAATGTTAACCTAAGGGCTGAGTTGCCAATAAAACGATGTAGTGAGACGGCTTTTACTTCGTGATACAAGGACCAAATTTGGCACATAAGTACTTTAACATGCTTTAAACACTTTCAGATGTTGGGCCACTCAGAATGTCATCTTAATGTCCTCCATTTTGTATTTCAAAATGGCCGCCATTTGAAATCTACATTTGCACTTATCTGTTCGAGAAATGCCGCCATTTAATTGATTCAACTGTCTAAGTACATGTTTTCAGAGGCAAAGAATCAAATAGTAACAATCTGCATTACATCTCATTAACCAATGGGCGGTCATATTAGATTTTTAAAATTGCCGCCATTTGAAATCTACATTTGTACTATTCTGTGAGCGTAATGCGGCAAGAAATTTTTGACTCAATGATGTGGTGTAAAAATTTGCAATACATAATTTCAACCATTGGACAGTTATATTGGATTTCAAAATGGCCACTATTCGATTTACATTTGCACTCATCTGCGGGTTTGACACTTCCATTAACTGGTTTCTATATATATGTTTCGGGAGGCAAGGAATCCGATTGTAATGATCTGCATTGAATTTCTTTATCTAATTAGATTTCAAACGACGGCCATTTTGAAATTAAAAATAGCTGTCACTCGAAATCTTAATTTGCACTCCCGTCAGTGTTTGTCTAATGGCGCTACTGAGTTGATTTCCATGTCTATATGTTAATGTTCGTTAGAGGGCAAGTAATCAATAGATAACAGTCGGCAATGTGTATTTTTTACCAATATAGAACTGTTGAATTTATGGCATACGTGTATTTTACCAATAGACTGCCATATCCAATTTTAGAATGATGATGATGATGATGATGATGATGATGGTGATGCTGGCCTCTTACCCGCGCCTGTGGCAATTACTCAAAATAATGTCTCACAAATTTCAATGTCCTAATCAATACTGTAGGTCATCTTTCGGTCAAGGTAATACTTGAAGGTTTCTTGGTTCTCTGCTCTCCTTATAAACTGGGGGAAGGCTGTTCCCAAAGATTTGGTCCACATGTGTGAAGTCTCTTTCCCCCCAGTTTGTATCACTGGGAGATTCCCATTCAGCAATGCTTGGACTGCTGAGACTACATGATGGCTTGTGCCAAGATAGAAGGTCTGATATGGGAGTAAGGAGCTTAATTCCTCTGGTAGCCTTGTTCAGACATTGACCAAACCCAGTGGTTTGATTGTGCGGGTTGTGCGAGTATCTAACCCCACACATTTTCACTCTGACTTCTCTTGACAATCATGTATCGCCGAAACTGCCTCCGTTGGAGGGAGCAGCATTTCTTTAATCCTTGCTAACAATTTCCTCGCGGCCATGGTCAATGTCCGTGCATTTACTGGTTTGAGCATACAGTATGATCTCTCATTGCTCTGACGCAGAGAACAACTACAGCAGAGTCACAAACAAAAGCTTAAATTCAAGCTTCATGTACACTGCCAATGTATAGTCTAAGTTTACTTCTGGCAAAGCTCGACACAGTGTCGCATCAAATTAGAAGCTGAACTATTGACAGTGAACGAACCTTCTCTGGTCAAAGTCTAGCTGACATTTCATTTACAGCAAGGTATCGGAAACTACATTAAGCTTGTTCCGAATGCCAGTCGCATGTTGTCCTCTTGTTGCAATTCCTGTACTTGTGAAACCAACCCCAGTAAGTTCCCGTTACTCATTATTTATCCCCTTGCTTTTCCAAGCGACCATTACAATTAATGCTCACCATGAAGACTCAACAAAACGACCCCCACTTATTGCGTGATCATACATTACAGAACTTAGTCTGTACTGCCACCTACATTTCATCCCTCGTGGATGCTGACTTCAACCTGAAAAGGAAATGGAATCTTGGCAAAAGACAACACTTTCTGTCCACTTGATGATGATCCCTGGTACGAAGATTCATCAGGTTTTCGTTTCATAAAGCTGTGCGTAAATCTATGCATGACCCTATGATATTCTAGTGATCCTTGCTTGCACTAGATCGCACCAGAAGAAGGGTAACGAGTCGGTTGTACAGTCGCTCGTAGACCTGCGCACAGCTCTAGTGAAACAAAACCTAGGTGTCAAGTTTTCCAGCAAAGCATGCGCCTCTCTGACTACGATGTGGGGTGGGACAATTAAACTATCAGCTGATTATCAGCATTAAATCCATGTTATCAGTGTGGAATAACTGAGCAAACTGCGCGTCACATCATTTTCCAGTGCCTATACTTAGGAGATCCAAGGGACCTGGCAAGCTGAAGTCAAGCAAGGTCAGAGTCGCCTTCATTAAGACACTTGGTGACACTTGGTGTAACCAGGATTCTATCATTCTTTTTATAATATCAAAGAAGAAAAGTCCTCTGAAAGTTTAAATGAGGCAACTGAGGTCGTGTCTGGAAGACATGGCTTGCTGTACTCTGCCTCTCATTAATAGCAAGTTACCTGTCCTCCCATGCCAAACCATACCAAAAAGGGATGAGGAACCTAAACAGCTCAGTCTTCTTGCTATCCACTCAAAGGGAGTCCTTGGTATGGCTGCAACCGTCATCGAGACTGTCCGAGTAAAATGAATCTGGACCATTTCCAAGTTGGTTAGTGGTTTCTACATTAATGTGAACACTTGAGGTGTAACCTTCAGGCAATTATGTCTGATGTTGGTGTTCACCCGCCAAAAGAGATTCTAAAACTCTTTGACATGGTTGCTTCGGGTATTTTCTTGATAAAAAATAAATCCCTGTTGGTTTCCAAGCAACTATGCTTGAGGATGAAAAAAATTCTGTACCACTGCTACTTAAACTACAAATACAATTACCACTAGCTTACCACCATTACCTCCACTAGATCTATTCATTAGGTCCTTAAACCAGCATGCCAACAACTTAAAGGGGACCTACCTCCAGACATATGTGCTCTCTGGAAGGAAAATAATACAATGATCAAACCGTGAAGATTTCAGCAAAATCTGAAAATCCATTCCAAGTTTTGAATTCCACCTCTCATGGGCTCTCATGGGCTCCTTAAATTGGTAACCTACCGGTATAAAATGTCCATATTCTATTTAAACAGAAAATATATATCCTAGGAAACGAAGAAAATTAGACATTTCTGCATATACAAAGTTCAATTAGGGAGTTTTACATATTGACAGCCATTTTGTGCCTTTAGGTTACCAATTTAAGGAGCCCATGAGCAGTAGTAGTCAAAACTTTGAAAATTCACAACTGTTGAGTGGATTGTCGGATTTTGCTTCAATTTTTATTTTCATCATTGTATTTTTTTCCATTCACTAAAAGCACATCGATGTCTCAGTGGAGTTCCCCTTTAAGGAATGGCTATTCTTTAAATAAAATATGGTGGTCCAGTGGTAAAAAAAATGCATTTTTTTTTCTGAATCATTGCCTCCTAGCACTGCATTTAAAATTTGAGTGGAGTGAAAAAGCAGCATATAGAAAATGGTCTAGAACTCAGCATTAACCCTACAGATGATTGCAAATGGATATTTGAAGTGGCGGCCATTCTGAAATCCAATATGGCCGCTAATCGGCTTAAAATATTTAATGCAGATTATTACTATTGCATTTCTTGTCTCCTAAAACATATATTTAGACACCATCAAGTTGATAGCAGCATCAGAACCATAAAATCTGAAACATGATTTTTTGCATGGCGGCCATTTTGAAATCCAATATGGCCGCTTACTGGTTGAAAATATGGAATGCAGATTGTCACTATTCAATTGCTTGCCTCTAAAAATATACATTTAGACACCGGAATCAAGTAAATAGCAACATTATAACCGTATTTTCTATACATGGTTTTCACATGGCGGCCATTTTGAAATCCAATATGGCTGCTGATGGGCTTAAAATATTCAATGCAGATTATTACTATTGCATTCCTCGTCTCATAAAACATATATTTAGACACCACAATCAAGTTGATTGCACCATTAGAACCATAAAATCCGGAACATGGTTTTTCGCATGGCGGCCATTTTGAAATCCAATATGGCCGCTATTTACGATAAGTACGCAGTGTAAATTGTTACCATTGAGTTCCCTGCCCCCCACAACATATATTTAGACACTCAATTCAAGTCAACAGCATCAATAAATCAACAATAATCGCAAAAAATATTTTTCAAATGGCGGCCATTTTGAAATCCAAAATGGCCGCCATTAGGGCTTGAATTTTGAGTGGCCCAATATCTGGAAATGTTTGCAATGCATTAATACACATTTGTGCTAAATTTGGTGCTTGTATCAAAAAGTGCACAATTGGTCAGCTAATCCGCCTCACTATTTCATTTCAAGATCATCTTCAGGAACTGTAAAAAATTTTTTTCAGGAACTGGGTTGTATTTCATGAAGCTGTTCGTAGAGGTATGCATAACTGGTGATTCTTTCTCTGGTGCAAAATGGGGGTATATCGTACCTTATATTTACGAAAAGCTTCATAAAACAGAATCCTGTTATGAATTACAAAGTGTTGGGTTGTGTATGTTGAGAAAAGTGATGAAATAAGGACAAAATAATGAAGTCTAATCACAGAAGATGTAGAGATGAAGACATGAAAATTGTCAAAATTATTCAATTTTGGATGTCATAACTAGAGAACTTAAACAAGCCATTTTCGGGGCAAAAACAAGTCAAAAGTCTCTAAAGGCCAGGCCTTAGATGCCCTACCTTCTGGCCTCAATTCCCTCTTCACAGGCCTTGCAGAAATTTGGATGCATTTTCTCTTTTACCCATTTGCACTGTAGTATACACAAAAATGTGAAAACTACGGCGCAAAAAAGTTTGCCAAGGTCGGCATTCAGTTTTCCTGAAAACTGGCATCCAAGAGGATAACAATGTGCCCGATGCAGAAAGGGCCTAGCCCTAAAAATAATGAAATCTAAGGCCTGCAATTTGAAGTTATTACACGAATGATATGAAATATCTCTCAACCTACGTGTGACATTCGACCTCCACATCTCCATCAACCACTTGACCCCTGAAGCCAGCGCGTCCACCATGCCTCCGAACGGAGGGTCTGTTACCATGACAACGCCTTCACCATCGCACTTTGTCAGGAACTCCCTGCATCTCTCCTCGCTCTGGGAGCCATCCAGGAAAAAATGATTGAACATGTTGTACCGGCAGAATTTGGACGGTGGATAGAACTGACCCTGAAGAAAATATTTCAAATGACATGAATCAATACAAGTAAGAACACAGTAAATAGTGTCTGGCAATTAAAAAAAAAAATTCATATTAAAACATCTATAAGAAAACCCGTACATCATTTGGATTGAACCTTTATGACTCATGATCTATTTTGAAGGAATTTATAAAAAAAGAAAAAATGTGATGTAAGCTCTAAAGGAGTCCAGGCATACAAGGAGTGACAGGAAAATAATTGGTTAACTATCAGGGGGCGATTGCTCGAAATGGTCTAACCTATCCTCTTCTTGCTGAGACGTCTTGATTTCTTGTGTCATCCTTGTAACATAGAAACATGTTAAGAAGGTGGCACAAGAACTTAAGACGCCTTAGCATGAAGAGGATAGCTAAGACTATTTCGTGCAATCAGCCCAAGGGCTGGTCAATCAATGTATGAAGTAGGGTGATTGTTGAAAATATGCCATTCTTAACTCTAAAACCAACTAATTTTCATGGAGTCTCCTGTTCAATCAGAGAGACTTGGCAGCTCTGTTATACATAGAGCCCTAAATGAAAATGTATAGAACAAAAGAAACACAGTATGTGGTCAATCACCCCTAGAGGTTTTAGCTTCATCAAATATTTGTACTTACAAATCTATGATCAATATCAAACAGCAGACTCTCTAATCCTGATGACGGATTGGCAGTGACGTATTCATGCAACCTAAAGAGGAAAAATAATAGTAGCAATTATTACCACAATGATAAAAAAAATATGAAAAATCAAAACCAAACACTTTAAAATTTATGTGAAATCAAAATAAAGTATATCAAGGGATGTTGAAAATTCAACACATAATACTGATCTGTACAATAGTTTTGTTTGATGAAACAAATAGCTAGATTGCAAATTTGTTCATATCTCACAGTCCATGCAGATAATTTTTTAAAGCCCACATTAACATTACTTTCAGGCTATATCACATAAAATCTCCTCATTAGACTCAGAGTGTCCTCATCTTCGACTCAGAAAATATACAAGTGTCTTGGTAAATGTATGCGGTATGCTCTTCGAAAGACTGTCAATCAGAGAACATTTATAAATGTAATCTTACCTTGGAACACCCACACATAGAACTCTCTTGAAACCAAGAGCTTTCAAAGACTGGACCAGAAATTTGACTGCCTT
>BQKZ01000146.1:196625-215224 GCA_036244855.1 Temnopleurus reevesii | reverse complement strand
TGTACGTACGCAACTGTAAAATAGAGTGAAAGCCCCAATAGCAACAATTTAAAGGGTACCCCGTTCAAATGTGTGTTGATTATACAGAAGAACTATGTCTGGACTTGTTCAACAGTACCATTTTGGCTACTTTTAGTTCGTGAAAACATGGATGATTTGTTCAGTTGAGACATATTCTTAAATATCCTAAATAATTATTGAAGATTTACTTCAGGATAAATGAAATAACGAGATTTATAAATTTCTCAAATCAATTCCAAAAATTTACGCGTGACAGTTTCAGCATCTAGGTTATAAATCTTTCTTCTTTTTTTTTTTTTAGATTTTCGAGAACTGCTCTCTGTTTCTAATCGGCTAAACGTACGGCTTGCGCTCAAGGATCGTACGCCGAACGTCAGTCCATCGTATCGATCTTTATCGATCTGAATAATTGTAAATGGTGTCACAATTTTGTTGCTCACCTACAAGGCACAGAACGGTCAGGCCTCCTATTACTTGTCTGAATTAGCATAGTTTAAGTCGAACAAATATTCCCACAATTTGCGAAGTAGACAGGACAAACTTATTCTAAAACTACCACACCTTAAATCAAAAGTGACCCTTGGAGACTGCGCCTTCAGCTGTGCTCCTCCAAAACTTTGGAACAAGTTGCCAATAGAAATAAGATCATCTTTATCTGTAGCTGTTTTTAAAACCTTGTTGAAAACTAAAACTAATTTTTTGAAGCTTTTCAATAATATCTTGTAACTTTATACATAATTTTAGTGACAATATCCACAGACCCTAACATCATCGCGCAGTAGAGTATATCCATATAGTGACTGCGCTATATATATCATTTTTCAGACTTATCGCCATTGCGAGTCCATCAAGCCTACAAATTATACCAATGGACGGAGATCTTAATAAGACTAGCAAGTCGCTAAAACTTATTCGTCCAAGGATAACTAGTATGACGGTCGACGAAGCAGGTAAAATAATAATAATAATTATACGTTCTTATATAGCGCCCAACACTAACTTTATCAGTCGTCTCTAAGTGCTCTACAATGTAACATTATTATACTGGCTTTAGCCGTGCAACTGTAAGAGCGTGCTGCAATTCAAGGGGAAAATCCTGCCAGGTACCCCAATTCACCTCACCTGGGTCGAGTGCATTACAATATAAATTAATTTCTTGCTGATGGAAATTAAGGTCAAGGGTGGGATTCGAACATGCGACCCTCTAGTTGAAAGCCGAGAGTCTAAACCACTACACCACGACGCCTCCACAATTTTGAACTGATTTATATTTGGAAGGAATATTTACTCCTTTAAATAGCATGCGCACCGTTTTCTCGCAAACGTCAATACCCGATATTAAACGATATCTCACAATAGGGACCTTTAGCATAGAAGACGGTAGGGCTGATCGCAACGTTAGCTCTAACGGACCGTTCCAGAAGGGTGCACCAACACAACGCTACTTCTTGAATGAACCTTCGAGTTAACGTTGTGATTGGCACTCCCGTCTTGTTAGCAGTTCTCAACCTTAGCGGCCCGCTAGATTATCCCGCGCTTGAGAAATAACGTTGTGATTGGCCATACCGTCGTCATGCTAAAGGTCCGTGTTATCATCGATATTGATCCGTTACAGTTGACTAGGGGACTTCCGATTTACACATGCCATGGCTATCCATTTGGATAATTGCCCATTTTTCTTCTTTTAGCACTATCAAAGGTACTTGGTACTGTATAAAAGAAATAAACCTTGGTGTAATGAAAGTTAATATCAGGAAATATTTAACATAAAGAACCTTTGCGAAAATGAAAACACATGCAAATATACGTAACCGGAAGAAGGTAAGTCAACTTCTATGACGTCATTCTAGTTAAAACTGCATAGCGCCATCTGCAATTCTTAAGTTGAGTGTATGGTCGGTTGTGAGAATTGTTAACGCCGTTTTAAAGCCAGTGTAATATCAAGAGGCGCATTGAGCACTCTGCAGGCTGGATACGTGCTCTGTATCCACTGCACAATTTATTATTATGCTACGTTTTTCCCAAATCTCTAACAATGCATTGCTCATTAGTAGAAATAGATAATAATTGACTACGAAAATCATGAATAACGTTCCTGTGGTGCTGCAAAATCATCCTATAACATGAGCAGTTTAAGAACTTGAAATATTTTCTTTTGGGAGATGAACAGAAATACTTCTCAAAAAGTGGCCAGCGCAATCATCTTCGGGAATTTTAAGACATATCAACGTTCAGGTTATATATTTTTCCTAAATTACAAAAAACTCCATTATCTTTTTGTATTATTTGCTATTTAATAGCCATGTTAAAAGTGTATTTCTTCTTATACGCATGGTAGATAGTTTCAACTTTAGTTCACTTTGCCCATCTGATTTCCGATCTACCGCGATCTGACGGATTTTAGTGGATGGGGGAAAACGTCCAGGGAGGTGTTTCACCAAGATAAGAAAGACTTTACGCACGACTTTACGTTCGACTGGTATTCCTTCTTGTACGCATTGGTTCACATTATTACGCGCATTCAGCACAAGAACTGATACCAGTCGAACGTAAAGTCGTGCGTAACTGTAAGAACGACTTGGTGAAACACCTCCCTGGTATCATTTGCAAGAAACAGTGCTGCTTAATCAGGATCAGAGTAGACATTTGGATGCTTAGACTTTTGTTCAGAACAGTTCTTCCCGATCTTCCCAGTCTTAAAGCAATCAGGGAGATCGCTACTATTTTACCAGCGGCTGCTTCACCCTATGAAGGCTGACTCACACCTTTGCGTTTTTAGCCTGCGTCGAACCAGCGTTTTTGTTTAAATTAAAAATGGTCCTAGGACGCACAGCATACGCAGATCAGACGGTGGACCGACGTTAATTAAGCGTGCGTTTAACGTGCGTACGCCAAGTGTTAGTACACCGTATGACCTGTGTCTTTGTGCGTCAAGGGAGCGTTTTTTATTAAAAAAACCGCTGGTTCGACGCAGGCTACAAACGCAAAGGCGTGAGTCTGGCTCTAGGGTGCAAAATTACATCGTAATTTCTTATTGTGTTTGACTCTCATATTACTTTTTTTCAGCTGGTAAGATGTACCACTCCGCCGGACGTAACATATTTCGTTGCGATTACGAAAGCCTCGACAACTTCGAAAAGGTATTCGCATTTAACGGCAGAACAGTCGACTTCATAACAGAGTACGGCTCACACATATATGCCGTTGTCAGTGGCAAAAACATGAAATCGGATATCCACAGGATAGATACCGTGACCAAACGTTCCATCGCCTTTGCATTGTATTTCAATGGCCATCTTCTTGAGATTAGCAACGAAACGAGATTGGACATCCAGGATATTAACTGGTGATTTGTTAATCAGGGAAATGCGTTAAGCGTGCGTACTTTGTGCGTCAGTCGAACACTTTCGGTCGCAGCCAAGCGGATTGACTTCATATTTATGCGTTCACGGAGCAAATTTTCAAACTATAATTAAAAAAAATTGGGAAGATGTTGAACACGATATAAGCTATTTCCGTAGAGTTAAGTCGAATGCAAATTCAATGGTTCTTTGTAATGCTATTTAAATCGGAACCGGCTTGTGATTGTTGTGTCTGCATAGTTGAATACGCGGTGTACTGATCTGTAATCTATCGCCCACTTTATTTTACGAAAATAGTTTATATCGTGTTGTTGATATAATTGAACCAAAAGACAAATTTTAAAACTTGTTTGCTCGTGCTGATTCACCTTCTAAGAAGAGTAAAATAGATGAGAGATTGTTACGTGAAACTTGATTTTGTTATCATTCACGACGTGATGTGTCTCTATTTCTGCTCCAATTCTATGAATTTCATATGTTTATATGTATTTTGTATATTTGATATTTGATATGAAATCAGTGTACAGTCAAACCTGTCTATAGTGGCCACTGTCTATAGTGACCACCTGTGTATAGTGGCCACTTAACTTGATTACCTCCACGTGAAAATACATGTTATAGAACCTGTCTATTGAGGCCATCTGTCTACAGTGGCCACCTTTTCTGTTTCCCTTGTAGTGGCCACTATAGACAGGTTTGACTGTATGTTTTTGTACATATTGTAAGCATAATTCATCGCAAGAGGTAAAACAAGAAAAAATATATTTGTGCGTTTACGAATACTTTAAAGTGATCACATTAAACATTATTCACTATGTCCCACATTTTTTAGCACTGACATTAAACAAAGAATTCTTTATATCAATATGAATTTCCGTGGGTTGATTTTTATTATCTTAGATAAAAAAAAAACTGACATTAATTTAATCAGTTTCGATGTGTGGTTAAGGGATGTCGCTTCCGTCGTGTGCAAAAATCAATGAATGTGTCTGAAAACAAAAAAACAAAAGTCTGAAATTTAAAAGAGAATCGATGATAATAGCGTCATTTCACAATTGTAAATATCAAGTACTGATAACAATAAAATGCCCCTAAGGTGTGAAATTAACGTTTTGTCAACTTATATTTCGGTTACATTGAAAACATGGTGTCTGAAATTCTGACAATTGCAATTGACTGAAATGCAGAAAAACGTTGATTTCTTTTGGGAAAGATCAATTTCTAGCTCTTCCCGCTCGCTTTCAGAAAAGGAAAAGAAAATCAGGAAAGTCAGAATATATTCGAAAAATATTCGATTCTGCAATTTGAAAAAGGATTTTACATAATTAGTTCCTTTAAAAGAGAACATCAAAATGATGGTTTTAACATAATTTAAATATATCATATTAAATAAAAACAATTCGGAACAGTTCCTCTAATTTCTCAGTACTTCATTCAATTCGGGTTAGCGAATTCACTGCACTTAATTTGACAAGTTAATTTCTGAGGAACAAAAAGAAAATCATATAATTTGACGGTTTAACGGTGTCATAATGACATGTATCTTTATCATACCCCTGGGTTTAAAACTTTCGTACATGGCACACCAAGGGAAAAAATAATTTCTTCCTCCACTAAAACGTTCTGTATATAAGAAAGTTAATTTTTGTTCTTTATCTCCCTCATCTGCAAAAAAAAAATGATAAAACACGATGTAAAATATTTTCGTAAAATTAAGTGGGTCTTCTACAATAGATCACTGCGCCGTGTATTGAACTGTACGGCCACAACGATCCCAAGCCGGTTCCGGTTTCAATAGTATTACAAAGGAGCATTGAACTGGTGTACGACTTCATTTTAGAGAAATACTTTAAATCGTGTTTAAAGATAATTATGAAAAACAATGAAGAAACAATATGAAGACGGAGCAGTACGTCTCACGAGAATTTGTTCTCAAGAACAAAAAGAAATCATATAATTTGACGTTTTAACAGTGTCGTAATGACAAGTATCTTTATCATACCCCTGGGTCTAAAACATTCGTACATCGGACGCCAAGGGAAAAAGAAAATGACTCGACACTCTTCAAAAATCAATACCCCCGAAAGATATTTGATGGGGGAACGATCGAGACGGTATCGATTGTAACCCGATCACATCGTCTGCTTGAAGCCCATTGTGTATTACACGAAAGTGTCGAGGCGCGTAAAACAGGATGGGTTCTCATCAACGCCACTTGGCCGCTCAGGCCCGCTTTGAAGTTTACTCGTTAAATATTTAAGGGCGACTGAATGACTTAAAACACATTTGATCAATGACTATGTGTACAATTTTCTAGAAGTATACCAAAACATATGTATAGAAAAGTATGGAAGTAGTTAGCAGTTAGGAAGTTAATGTTTTCCCCCAAATTAGAAGCTTCGACTTTTAAGTCCACTTTTGAATAATGCAATAGAAAGTAAATTTGGTAATATTGTATTGGATTCGAGAATGACTGATGTAAGAATAAGATGTACTAATATTTGCAAAAACATTTTCTAACCAATTTAAGGAAAATATAATAATCTAATTTGCACGAAAACGTGTTTTTATATGGACGGGTTAAAAGACAAGTTAAAATATTAAAGTGCAATGTTTTCAAGCGCCCTTGGGCTACAAACTCGTAATAATTGAAACTCATGTCCATAGACAGAATTCAAATATGAATTGAACATATAAATTTCCCAGTTTTTATTTTCTACCCATTTCGATTCATTCTTATGGCCTTCTTTATAAAGTTATGTGCACATGTTAAACTTTTGGGGAAATAAAAATTCGGAAGAAATGAAAGAGCGAGACAGAAATGCATGCACCATCAACTTACATTTTTTAATTGAAAAAAAAACAATCGACGGCCTTTTGTCTTTTCCTAGAGAATGAAAAGTAGGATGATGCTGTTTGAAAATTGTAATCTCAGCAGCAATATACTCATTATAATGGCCGCATAATTATCACCATCTATAAATAATCTTCTTCTGCGTAATTATCGTGCCTATGATCACTTTCTCCATGACCATATAATTTGAACGTCATGACCACCACTTAGTTGTTATCACGAGCAATCATCATCATCATCACCATCATCATCATCATCCCCATCACGAACACTACTCTCATCATCATCATCCTTATCATCACCATCATCGTGGTCATGATTACGAGCATCGTTATTATCATCATCCTTGCAATTATCATAACGATCATCATCATCATCATTTATTATCACATCAGCAGCTGCATTATTACCATCACCGTCATCATCATCATCATCATTATTACCACTACCATCATTATCACCATCATCATCATCATCATCATCATTGTCATCATTATTATCATTATTATCATCCCCACCGCCACCATCATCATCATCATCATTATCCTCACCACCACCATCATCATCATTATCATCTCCACCACCACCACCGTCATCATCATCATCATCATCATTATCATCATCCTTATCATCATCATTATCATCCCCACCACCACCACCATCCTCATCATCATCATCACCTCATTATCACTCTCATCGTCACCCTCATCCTGACCATCATCGCCGTCTCCTAATCAGCAAATTATCAGATTATCCGTGTCTGTATTTTCGTAAATTCTGTGTTCCGGGGATAATGTCAAAATAAACTGCAAGGAAACAAAAATTTGTATTTTTCGTGATAGGTCACCTTAAAGGCATGTAGTCAGATTGCCTCCTAAAGAACCCCAGTGGACTTAAATTGCTTATGCAACAATCAATTGCAAACTTTAATACATGATTTGCCATATGTTTGCGATTGACATCAATCGCTAACAAATTAGCGATTAATCGCAAACTTTTATGTCACAGGCCCAGATGTGGGTTGAGTTGACCAGTAATCTAATACTTCTGACTTAATTCTTGCTCATTCTAACTGGAATCCTGTAACCTGTGACTAGACAAAAAGAAGAAAATTATGTGCCACCGTGATCCTTTAAAATGTCAATATGACTTGCTTTTATTAAGTGTGTCCTAATCGGGGTACCATTGGCACGTCCATTTCATGTCTTCCTTCTTCATAACTCTTTCATTGTCAATATTTCATTTTCGACCGTGTTTACCAATAAGATTTCCATCAACTTTTCTCGACCAATCTGTTGATCTTATCTCGACCATTATTTGACCAGTTTCCTTTTAGTAAAGATCGTGGAGTGATGGGAGACATCGGTGATTGTCCCGGATATTTGACTTATTGATTTCCGTCGTTGTCTGATTCTGGAAGTCGAGCTAATTCGAGAATGACCTGAAACTAATACCTCAGTCATGCTTATACGATGAATGGCAGGGTTAACCTGACATTGTTTCTGGACTTTCCTAATCATTACTTTTAATAGACCATGGGCCTGTTGTAGCATAAAACATCAATCTTGCTACAGATATCGATCGTAAGTCTATATTGCAGAATATGTTTCAAAGAGATTGCAGAATTAGTCGTATCTCTCCTTTAGAGGCCCCATTCGTGAAAAATTACAATTTACTTTTCTTTTTTACTATTTTTCTTTGAGAAATTCTAATGGCCCCAAATCATTGATTACTTTTTGCTATAAACCTGCCAAAAGTTGTGGAAATTATTGAGGGGGAGTGGATCCCATCACACACATCAAAATAGCTTAGGCTTTTTTAGAGTTATCGCCTTCGCCCCTGTCAATATCATTGTGCAGAAAAGGATTAAGCTCTTACATTATTATCTCTCTAATTATAAGAATGTTTGACTTATTGATTAATGTCACTTTCTTCGGCGTAATGGTAGCGGTCAATCAGAAATGACGTGAAACTGATATCGGATGTTTGAATCGGCTATTGATATCTCTGTCAACAAAGACGTTGGACCACTCAATCCGATGCACCGATCTCCGGAGATTTAAGAATAGTTGGTGTATTGATTCTTCTTAAACTTCTAATACGATAAGCTATACTTTCGGTCTTAGGGATTGTTGCTCAGAACTTGTAATTGATCGCAAGTTGCAGTTAATCCGAACGCGCCAATCAAAATCATTGTTTCATGTGCGTCTTGCTAAATGCGCATACCGTGCGCGAATGAAAATGTGTGTTACACTTTGCAAAGTTGCAGTTGATTTGCAGTTGATTTTGAACAACACCCCCTGGGAAAGATTTAATTGTCTTGATCAATGAATACTCAGGATACTATTGGCGCTCCTTGTGGGACCCCATAGTGCTTGCAAACCGGAGGGCGTTTCATGAAGCTTGTCGTCAGCGACAATCAGTCAGCGCTGAATAATTCCAATGAGATCATTGATTTGAAGAATGAAGAGGAACATTGTTGACTACTACTATCATGGTAAGAGTCGGAAAATTGCTTGTCTCTGTCGACCAGCTTCATGGAATCAAATAAGAAGGCTTGTCCGAGGTCAAAAGTTTGCATTCTGAGATTGTTTGATGAACGAGAGGTTGTAGGTATCGAACCTCAGCCCAGTCGTACAAGAAATTCAGAAAAGACGAACGAACACAAATGAAAACCTGTCATTTGGCCTTCAAGCAAGACACGCCGTATGTAAGAATGGAGGCAATTACCTGAGTTTGGCTATTGACCTATACATTTCATTTACTGACAGACCATGCAAGATTTCTTTTTGCACGTCCATTTTCTGTACCTGCTTACAATTCCAAACAATTTCCTAATGCCAAAGACAGAACGGTTACTGCCGCTGAAGACATTGTCACATGGTAGGATGTTGTTATTTAGAAAATTTCAAGCCAAGCTGTCTGACCTGTATTATCACATTCATATTGATGACAAAAGTAACAAAAAAGAAGAAAATTATGCGGGCACTATGAAGACATCTTTAAATTGAATAAAGCGTACCACTGTCTCTTTATTACTGTACACTGTGCCTATCTATATTTTTTATTTCACATTTTTTTTTTATCACTAAACGCTAATTTTGAAACCCAATATCTTAACAGCTCACTTTTATGTGCATCATCAATCATTTAGGTAGCATTTAAGAACTGGCAATTGAGAATTTTTTAAACAAAAACAATGTTGGACAATGTCTTTACAACATATTTCTAAAACTTCAATCGCGATCTGACATATTCCAAGCACGTTCATCGCATTGGTTCATCGTGCTCCCGAATCGAAAAACTATTCCGTTTCAGCCAATCAAAAAGAAGAACGAGCAAACATTTTGGCGGAAGAAAATGTCAGGGGAATGAAACCATTTAGCTCGTTATGCACGGAGCCTTCCGCTAAGAGGAGCAATCTGTTTCTGTTAGGCAGAGCAAATGTGGGGGAATCCTGCCCCTGCAAATATTATATTCATATTTGTGAGTCGCTATTTCAAAATGAGCTGCAGCTTACACTCTCGGAAAAGTCTATTCAAATTTGAATCAATGTCGTGTGCGAGGCGCACTCAATAGTCAGCTATTTAAAAATTGATAGAATTTGTGTTTAAAATGCTTCATCGCATCATTCTCAAAACACAACGCATTGTTTTCATGAGATGATGCCTTATAAATAACGCTAATGCTATTTATTTCGAAAGTCTTAGAGCCCCTCACACAAAATATTGGTTCAAATATGAAAAGACTGTTTTGAGAGTGTATGAATGATTGGGTTATTCTTTTTGTAGGGGGGGGGGGGGTCATAACATTATGCCTATGACGTCATTGACTCGTCCTGCTTAAGGGCAAACGCTTGGCTAATTATATGGCTGTTCTCGAGGGAAACTAGTAAAGTAGCTTTCTTAGAAATCACTTACTTTTAATACTTTGGAGTCGACATGCATACAATTTTGTTACGTCAGATAAGAGCAATCTTTGTTTTGAAAGCAAACATTAAGTTTGAATACATTTTTTGGAAAATTATTCCTCATTGTGATCTTCAGATTGTGATATGTTGTAAGGGATCGTGTGACGTACATATACATAATACCTCCGTCGTCATGTATTACAAATTTGAAAATGAATTCCCGATAACAATAATGTGCATCATTCTATGAAAATGAATTAATTTCACTTTCAAGTGCACGGGCTCTCCTAGCATGCGAACTAACAGAAAAAATAGTGATAGAAAAATAAATACGTCCGTTATAATTCTCTTTATCAAAGAACGAATATTTCCCCTTTGTTTGGAAGCAAATTAGAGTACTTTGGACTAATTCATGTATAAGTGTCGAACGACTGTGCTAATTTGATTAAACGCGATATCAGATTTTCGTAATGAGAGGGAAATGAGTGTTTAAAGAATTATACAAAAAGAAAAAATCAAGATGCTCAAAACCATGAATGAACCTGCGCCAATTGAATTTGGATAAAATGACCATGAGCAAATAAAGACCTGAAAATTGCCTTTGTCGGGCCGACAAATGTTTCACTAGTCCCACCTGCTACTTCCTGTGTCGGCTTCAAGAGAAATATCACCTGGTTAAGCCCCGGTCACATAGGACCACGGAAGCAACACGATTCACCCCGACTCTTTGTTAATTCACAGTTAAGTGCCTAAGAACAATGAGTCGGGGTGAATCGTGTTGCTTCCTGGGTCCTATGTGACCGGGGCTTTAATGTAATTATTATGCACGTAACCAGTTAATATGAACTGCTTGTTTAAATCACCCTTATTAGTTTAGGTCTTTTTTTTTGTACATCTTTACATAAGATCACATCTTACAATTTCTTATAAGAATTAAACATCGAATCTTTACAGCTAGTTATATATCGATATTAACTTTAAGGAGGTTCACATTTCCTGGCCAGTGATTTCAAAAGCCGACACACACTGCAAATACGCCGGTGTTAAGTCCAACTGGTGTTTTCCGATGTGAATACTGGTGCTGTGTAAGTTAACACCCGTGGTGTTACTTGGTGTTAATTTACACCGTCCCGGTAACTACATGAGACCAGTAACACCCGGTGTTAATTTCATCACTTGAGATTTGGCGATGCATATAAACGGGCCATCTTTTTAAAACTGGCATAGCGACAATCAAAGAAAATTAGGGGTGCATGTAAAAAAATATTCTAATGTGCTTACGCTTTTTCGGGATCGCTTTAATATGTCCACGTCAGTGCCGTGCTTATACGAAGATCCGGGAATTTATATTGACAAAGTGGACCACCCCAATCCCCCAAACCCCAAAATATACAAACAAACAACAACACCGTTGACAACAACAATGAAAATATAAATAGATATACAACTCTCATATCTCTTAGTCGAAATATTGCGAGAACGTTCTTTATGATATTTGGGAGAACAAACTACATGCGAACAAACTATCATACTCCAGAAATTCGAAACCCCGTTGGAAAGCTGTTACTCCTTTTGAAATAGCGACTCAAATTTCATCTACCTTTCTGCGTTCTAAAATGGGTCTTAAGTTGATCAATTGCCATGGATTTATTCATCTGCTCGATTTTTCTTATACATTTCAGAATTGAGCTCAAGGTCACAATTTTCTACGCAAAATGTGAAGGTTACAATCTGCGACGCTAAACATTTGAACAGCTGTTCTCAATTTTGAAGGAGTTCACACTTAAATGTCGAATACTTTTGTTGAAAATGTCAAATGTTTGGAATGTTTTTCTTTTGTATCCTATGATAATAGTCACGACGTTTTATATACGTGTATATTAAACAAAATATGAAATATTACGATAAAATGTCGGGCTTTACTTTTTAGTTTTTGTTTGTTATGGTCCATGTAATTTCTTTCAAAGCTTGCTGAGATAAGGTAATATCTTAGGAAAATATTTGCAAAGGGCGATCGGAAGTATGTTATGAAAAGCAACAGTTTCTCTGTACATACCATTAGTAGTTGTTAATGTATTGTCAAGGGTACATGCACGTGGATTATGAACTCTGAGGATGGAGATCTAGGGGTGCATATTTTCACCATTAAGGGCTCATAAATTATATCAATCCTAAAGTATGTTGTATTTGTAGTGTATTACCTTTTTTGTATACTTTCGGCGCATCCAACACAAGCTCTGCTTCTAAAGATCTGCGCCTTTTCTTTCAATTTGTTTATTTAATTATTAATTAATGTACTAATTAATACTCTATCATTTGAGTACAATAGGCGGGTTTACTTATATATTCAAATTTATGTGCGTTTAACGTGGTTACGTGGTATTCTATAGACTGGTTGATAACAATAAAACAACAATAATTGGAATCTAGTTTGCATATATTACTTGTTGCTATGTCGGGCAAGCCTCGGGCAAGCTTTCGGGTTGTCAAGAACAACCTTTGTGTTAGAGGTATGCATAAAATTTGCATCTATTAGTAAACCCGCCTATTGTAAAATGCTAGCCTGTAAATCATTTATTCATTGTTGTAGAATTGAATTAAAAAAAAAGGAAAATGCCATTGTTCTGGCGCGGCGGTGCAAAAATTCCATCATACGACAATTACAACACAGTGCAACAAAACACCCACACATCACGAATGTTCCGTTTTTTCATCTATTGAACATTTTGCTCGATATAAAAGCTAAAAGTTGCTTTAGGTATTAAGTAGTCCATCTAAAAATGTTGACTTAAACCAGAAAATGTGATGTTTTAATCTCCATGTAGACTCTTTTGAAATGTTCATGCTGGTAACGGATTTTTCCCAATTTCTCTAAGCACACCTTAACGCACCGTCGCCATTTCCCAACGGCGTTCTTTGATGGATTTACGTGACTAAAAGGAAATATGAAATTGGCAAAAATTTGACTAAAAGTTTATATCTTCCCCGACCTAATTCTGCGCACGAATGTAAGAAGACCTTGGCCCGGAAAATGGAAATATTATCTCGAAGTAAATATTGAAATAGCATCTCTTCCAACATTACGTGAATTTTCTCGTGAGCCTTTTCCCGATTGAAGATTCCGGAGCAAGAAATACGGGCGTGCTAGAATTTGAAAGAAACCACATGCATAAACTGCATAAAAACTCTTCGTGTCATACACTCTTAAAGAGTTGTGCAAAATTTTCCCCCAATATCTGGGCAGCATACGAATACGTCTTAAAAGTATTTGAACTTGCGACTCTAACTATTGAAAATATATCAGGCAAAATTCTGTCTACACAACTTAATAATTTCTGACTTTTGTGCATTACTACTAACTGGAGCAGGCTTTAAAGGGAAAATTACCCGTAGAATAAGTGTCACCTCAATTAATAAAGAAATATCAAATGAACAAACTGTAGAAATTTGGGCAAAATCGGACGATCTGTTTGAAAGTTATAAATGATCCTATATACAGGGTGTGTAAAATAAAATGTCCCCCAACGTTGAAGCTGTCCTGTTCGGAATATAAAATTATTATCCTGACTATGATGGTATGTCCTGAAAGAGTACTTTCCAAAGAACATTTTGGTACCATTTTTATGTACATTATTGCATGCATGACTGAACAAGAGACGATTGTTCTTGAGGAACAAAATGTCACTTGCGCCAAGTGGCTGGGTTTAGACAAAAACAGCCTTTGTTCGTGCGGCAGTTGGACAGATAATGGCAAGCTCAAACAAGCATTTGAAATCGCACACACACACGCACCCACCCACCCACACACACACACACACACACACACACCTACACACACACACACACACTTACACACACACACACACACACACTCGGAGTAAACCACAAACAAACAGACCCACAAACTGCACACAAAGACGCCCACATACGCGCGCAATTCATACACAGAAATCAACAAATAAACATAATTTTGTATTTCGTCGCAAAAGTCTCTGGTCAAAATTATGTCTTGTTGGGAAGTCTCCAGTATTCACCAATCCATCTGCAGACATATCAGATCAGGCTACGACAGGGTATGGAGGAAGATGTTTTTGAGCCTTGGGAAGATGTAGGGAATGCTCCATCCAACATGGATCCATCATGTATAACGGTGTATCATCCGTCAGGAACAGGAGACAAGGATTGAGCTAAGAATAAGAGTGACGGGCATTTAAAAATGAAACAATTTTTAAATGTTTGATCTTTTACATGTGTGTATATGTGTTTGTGTGTCTATGCTCAGCGCATTTTGTGTGACTTTCTCTGGTTACGAAAGAAAACTGAATAGGTAGTAAAATTGTCGATAAGCTCTTACCCCTTAGATTTTTGCACCTGTGTGTTTGTGTGTGTAGGTGTGTGTGTGTGTGTGTGTGGTTTATGTTTCTGTGTAGGTGTGTATTGGTTGATTTGCTGCATGTGTGCATGTGTGTGTGTGCATGTACGTGTGTGTTTGAACGTGCTTCTGTATGTCCATGGGACACAAGTTATTTTCATTGTTTTTATCTTCACTTAGCCACTTGGCGCAAGTAAGATTTTATACCTTTAGCAAGGTTGTCTCATGTGCAGTCATGCGTGCAAAAATATCAATAAAAACGGTACCAAAATAGTCTTTGGAGAATACTCTATCAGGATATACCATCGAATCCAGGATTATAATTTTATGTTTTGAACAGGACGGCATCAAAGTTGGGGGACATTTTTTTTTTACTCACTCTGTATATTCTCAAGGATATCATGATCCCTGCCGTTGATGGGGTTTCGTGCGGTTGGCAACTTTGGCTGAATCTGTGACGTACATGTTCTGGCAGACAATTTCCCATTTGATTTTTATATATGATAAAATAAAAACAGATTTAAGTGAAACTTAGATTAAGGATTAACATGATTCTTTCCAAAGTACATGCGGAATTGATAAAGGCATGGTATACTTAAGTGAAAAGTAACGATTTGTTTACTTTTCCTGAAAAGAAGAACAAAATGTAAAATCAATTACACACAGTGAATGAGGACATGGCGTTAGAGACTCCATGCACAGAGAATCCTATATTAGCGGCAGGGATCGTCATATATTTGAAAATGTGAAAATTTATAACTTTTGAATGGATAGTACGATTTTGTTCAATTGTTCACAGTTTGTTCATTTGATTTTTGTCCATTCAAAAGCAAGATAATTCCTTTAGGTAATATGGATGTAATTCACCGACAAATAAGCGCATTTACTACTGGACCCGGGTAGCCTCTGGACAAGGTCTATATATAGGAATCATAAATTCAGTAGTAAATGGATTAATATCGATTCAAGTCAACAGTAACTTTTTTGTGCATATTTTTTTCCCTGTTGGTCGGACCTTTCCCCAAATAATTTCAAAAGTGTAGAAATCTCTAGTTACTAGGTTTTCTTCTGCTTTACTTTGTTATGCAACGGGAAATGTTGGTTGCTATTCGCTAAGCAGGCCTTCATTGGAAATTTATTCGAAATTTTAAATTAATTTCAGTAAACTTCATCCGCATCAAAAATCATTATTGTAAAGAACGGAAAAAATTGAACAGCAAGTGCGTGAATGGAAACACGTATTACGAATGATGTGAGAATCATCATAATGAAACAAAATGGAATCGCTTTCGAATTTGTTACTCTTTGAGCATACTTTCGCTTTCAAATGTCTTATTCTCCCGGGTTTTGGTGAAGTATCGTGGAGTATTTTGCAATTAATTTGCACTTGTATTTTAATTGCGGGTATTATTACATCCGCACGGGGCCCTTGGTAATCAAAATCACTTTGACAAAAAGGGGTAAAAAAGAGAAAGAACGAAAGAGAGGAACGTTTGGTGTGTGGGTGAGAAGTCCCTGTGAAGAGGTATATGGGCTTTTCCACATGGATGGTAACGGAATTACATGCCATTTTGGGCTATATTTTACAGCTCAATAATATACTGTCAGAAACTGGTACATCAAACCCTTAAAATGTATTATGAAGTAAGTGACATCATATGGTAAAGAAGAAACATTCATTGTCCACATGGAAGGGTCCAATGTAGGAAGAATGTTGGCAACGGAATTACATCAGAGAATTTGCCCGATTTGGTCGCTAAACATAACTTAAGATTTGAAATATTCTATCTAGTTTATATCTGAAGAGAGATATTCAAACTATGTTATATACTTCAAAAATTCCAATCAAATTGTCTACAAATTACTGTCTTCAAGCAAAATTATAGGCACTTTCAAAAAAACTATTTCGGGGTTTCTCCCTATTTTTAATTGCCCGTATATCACGCGGTACTATGGGGTGCATTCGTCCTTTCCACAACTAAAGCCCATCGTACAGGTTACGACCGGCTTATGATTTGACTTGGAAAATAAATCTTAAAATCATTCGATATGGGCATTTTTACAGATTTCATCTACCTGATTCTTTTTCCGAAAACTAACATGAATATTAAACATTTGATTTCCACGCATCAATCAGCTTTATACTGGATGTAATGTACAAATTAGATTCATTCATAAAGAGACGATCTTAAGACTGCCCCCACCACTCCGATTGTATGACTTCGGGGCCGAGTCGGTGTTCGTTTTGGCAAGAACGCTTATTTTATGTAATTCTCAATTTTAATATTAATCAGGGGATCGAGAAATTCAAGATTTTTGTTTTATGTTTGAACGCTGCAGAGATATATTATCACACTTTCTTGTAAAATCGGATCGCGAACCGGTCATGACATTTGCGACTGTTTTTACACCCGAGACTCAATATATCTTTATATTGATATTATGATCTTACACTAGTCACGGTGCCTGACACAGTGGAACGTATTCTGATGTCATGTTTAACTTAAACTAGAGTTTAAATCTGTGGTTTAAGTATGGGAAGCCAAATAAGGCTTGAATCTATAACAGTCGTTGTTTAGTTTACCAGCATATTTGGCACTCATAGTATTACAAACAGACTTGGAATAAAAACTTAAATAGTTTTCTACAATATTAGAGCACGGGAAAAGAGAGCAGTTAACATAAAAATTAAACAGTATGAATTATGTTTTGGCACTTTGGGCTTCCCATACTTAAACCACAGATTTAAACTCTAGTCTAAGTTAAACCTGACATCAGAATACGGGCCAGTAGGTCTGATAGCCAGGCAATTGCCTTAGCATTATTTGGAATCTGCATCAGAGTCTGAACACATATTTTAACCAAAAAATGATTATACCTTCTGTGGTTTAATTTTTGTTACATAAAAAGGTGCAAAATTGCACCCAAAAATGGATTCACTGTGTGCATTTGATTGCATGCATCTTTAAAGTAATGTGCAATGTTGCACCTTTATTTCTAAGTATGCATTGCGCGTAAAGATTTTACATTTAATTACATCTCGCAATTTTATTCCCAAATGTTGCACGACGTTGCATGATCAAGTAATTTATTAAAAAGATTACAATAAATATCCCATACAATTATGACATTTCACGAATTTTACATGTTAAAAAAATTATTTTGAGAGTGCAATGTTCGAGTGCAATATCCGGAGCACTACACTTAAAATAGACGTTAGCCTTCAACCGGCAACGAACCAAATTTCTCACATCATCATTTTGCACTTCGCATATCTGCGAGAAAAAATAGATATTTTGAGAGTGCGCGAACTTTCCCGTACATATGAAATGATCATTACTTGGTCAAAACATATCTAACCAGTCGGAAATAGAAATCAAGAAATGTATTTGTCCTTCCCAAATCGCTCCAGATTGAATGTAAAGAGGCAAAGTCGTGACTCAATGTCCGTATTTTCTTCTGGGAAAATTGCGCCAAAACGATTTTGTCCAATCACGGGAAATGGTTTTATGCTTTTAACATGTTTAAGGGTTGGAAAATGAAATTGTCAAGCAGTAAGATGAGAAAAATATCGGTAAAGGGGGAAGAGACAAAAGAAAGGCAGAAAGACAGAGAGAGAGGGGAGAGAAAGAGAGAGAGAGAGAGAGAGAGAGAGGGGGGGGGAGAATATTCGAACGATGAAAGTAGATGAGGACAAGGGACATGAAGATATAGAAAAAAGGAAGAGAGAAAAGAAAGACTGAGAAAGAAAGAGAGAGAGAGAGAGGGGGGGATATAGAGAGAATATTCAAACGGTGACAGAAAATGAAGAAATGGACATAAATATATCAGAAAAGGGAAGAGAGTATTAAGAGAGATGGTATGGTATGGTATGGTACTTTATTCCCAATCGTTAAAAAGACATATAATATACAACATGATAGGAAATAAGAATACATTTGACAGATTTACATGTGAATAAAAACATAACTTGCAAATAATAAGATTGGCTGGATTGCCCTTTCAGAAGAATTAAAATAAATACTTCTGTTCTTCCAAGAGGTCCAGATATACAATATAAATAATTATGGTGAGAATATA
>BQKZ01000146.1:150346-176444 GCA_036244855.1 Temnopleurus reevesii | reverse complement strand
AGGAGGAGGAGAAGGAGGAGGAGGAGGAGTAGGAGGAGGAGGAGGAGGAGGAAGAGGATAGTAATGGTAAGCATGATAATACATTCCTTGACAACAATAATAACTATGGTATTGAGTGTGTTAATGAGTATAATCTTCATGAGAATGTTTTTAATGATGGAGATCGTGATTGTGATGATGATCACGATAATAATGAAGAAGAGATTTCATCAATTTTGCTGAATGGTCTCATTTAACATGTTCAAGGGAAGCAAAATAACACCCTCTTGCTTCATAAACAGGCAAAAGATAACACGTCTATCAATTGAGGTTCATCACACACCCCTCCTATATAGCGCTCGAAAAATATGCGGTCATTCTTTGTATTTCCTTCCCTTATTGTAATGCCATCTGCCCCTTCACCAAGACCAGACGCAAATTGGATTGCATCCTCTCTCCGATAAAAAAAAAGCCTTTCCTTTTTCGGAACAGACTATCCTCTGCAAATATCAGGTGAAATCCTTTGCAGATCTGCAGCCGATAATCTATTGATATCATTTTAATGGACCTCCAGCGGAGAAGAGAAGCACCGACCTGAAAAATACGACATTCAATCGCTAAAGGTTCTTTCCACCTATTTGCCCTTCAAATGCCCCGAAATATGAAAGGGGATATGGGAAAATTGGAACATTTGTGAATATAAATGTATTCTACCCCGGATGAGAGGATGATGATAATGATGATGACGATGATGATGATGAAAAAGAGAACTAAGGAGAAGGAAGAGGTGGAGAAGAAGAAGAAGAATAACAATACACAACATTCATATAGCGCTTTGCAGTGCTTTATTATCCGGCTATAGCATAGCTACCATTCGGCACTCACTGCATTCATGAAATTTCTTCCTACCGGTACCAATGTTCATTGCTCAAGCAGAGCCGATGGGCAGCTCAGTCGGTAAACTGTCTACTCTGGATTGAAGAGATCATTCACAAGGCGGATTCGAACCCCGTACCTGCCGATATTTTGAAATATTATTTTGTAGAATTGTGCAATCTGAGGAAAGGGAGCAATGTTGAACCATTACGGGGAAAATGTAATATCGAACCGAAAAGGTTGCTCCTATTGTTGAGAGGAGCAATATTGCAGGCTTTTTAGAAGTTAGTGCCCTCCAGTACTACAAAATACCGACAATATATTTCTACACTAGCAATTGTATCACTCCTGTGTTTTCATTGTTCTTCAATATCATTGCGTCCTAGATATTTTTTATTTCCATATTCACTTTTATATATTTCTATCCCTTTATTTCGTGCTCTAAAAACCCAAATATGTAAATCCACTTAGACCTAGGGTTCAATGAAAACAACATGTCGACATTTTAGTAATTTCCTTGTTCAATTCTGATATCGGATTATATGAATATAAAGGGTTTTTTATTCATTCTTGTGCGGTGTTTTCGTGTGTTACATCGCATTGAAAATGGATTACAGCAATTGTTAGAAATGGGATGACAAGGGATGAATTTAATTGTAACAGCGGTAGTTATGGGATAAAGAGTTAATGAACTGTCAAGGATCTACATTTTCACCCCCCCCCCCCCCCGAGTTCTGTTTATGTAATAGAACAAGCAAAAAGTGAAATAAAAAAGGAAATATGTCAAGTTAATTGTAATTATGAGATGAAACACCAATCATCGATCATTTTGTACTTTCTGTCATGACATTCGATTCAGAGTGCCGAGACGATTAATTCCCTTCAAATGTAGACAAAAATAAAGACATTCTCTCTTAGCACCCAATCTTTACCCGGGGTAGCCGCCTCTGTCCGGATATAGGAGGGTTAGTATTATTTCCCCGGTTTAATCGATTCAGGCATCTATACACGAATACAAAATACATTCATTTTTCACTCTCAGAGGAGTATTCCAGCAAGGCATCTTATGGCGCTCAATGAGTTTATTTGACCACAATGTGGCCCCTTCTCAAAGCAATCCCGAAATGCAATTACATCTTTGGCAAGAAATTTATCCACATTAGCCACTCTCGCCCAGGTGCTATTTTGGTATCGGTAGGAAACAACCGTCTTGTTGTTGGTTTATCAGTGTGCACCGAACAGGCTACTTTTCTGCGAATGCAATGAATCATTGAATTCACAGCAATGTCATTGGCCGGGTAATAGTAATGTGAAGCGCTTTGGTCAGTTTCAATAGGAATTGGCAATGACCGCATACAATGACCGCATTATTATCATTATTATCACATCAAAAGAAAAAAAGGTGCACGATAAAACTTGAAAATGTGCAATAGAGCATGCTTTTATTACACACACTAAGACAAAAAAGGGCAAGGGCTTCAAACTACCAGGAAAAGGTGCAATATGGTACTTTTGACAGCCTCAAGCAGACACTGTGTTATGTAATGGAGTCATTGTTTGAAATCGTTCAAAATCGCCATCATTTATACTTGGGAAAGTGGCCCGATCAGTTACGCTAGAAATAAGCAATGCAATATTTTTAGGGGTGCAGGTTATTTTCTGAGCAGTCCACAGAAGGCAAAATCTTACCTTTTGTAGCTCGAAAAAGATGCAGTATAAAGTCCCAAAAGACGTTCCAAGTGTTGTTAACACGATCTAATCTAATTTCGTAAAATTAAGTATAACACCAATTCAATGTTCCTTTGTAATGCTATTCAAATTGGAACCGGCTTGTCATTGTTGTGTCCGCACAGTTTAAAACACGGCATACGGCTCTATTGTCTATGACCGACTTTATTTTGTCGGATGTAATTTATATCGTGTTCTTTTTCATATTTTTTTCGAATCAGAACCGACATATGATTGTTGTGTCCGCGCAGTCCAATACCCGGCGTACGGCAGAGCTATTGTTTCATGACCCACTTTATTTTACGGAAATAGTTTATATCGTGTTTGTTTTTGTTTGTGCCTTTAAACGTGCACTGTTGCACCCTTATCCCTGGGTGTGCATAATCTTAACCCGTTGACAAGTGGAACTGGGTGATCCCTGCATAGAGTCTAAAGGCATTTCAGAATTCAGTAGTTAATTGGTTAATATTTAATAATTCGGGGTTTTCCCCGTCCTGGAATATAAAGATCATGCGATTTACATTAAAACCCTCATTATCAAAATTCAGATCCCCGTTTGGATTTTTTTCGAGCATCTCATAATGAAATGTTATCATTGGAGCTAGAGAATCGTTAGAGCCAGGATAAACATGGGTTAACAAGAACAGCAATGGCAAAATCTCTGACTCTAAGAAATTTGAATAACACACTTTAAAAAGGTCAACATTTGCACCGTTAAGGATGCAAAATAATTCAACACTGGAATCATATCTCTTAGTGTACATATTGCACCATTTGTTTATGAAAGGTTTAATTTACAGATCTAGTTATAAGACATCAATCATAGATTCTGAACCGTCAACCATGATAATCCCTTTCCCGCAAAATACGTCACAGGATTCGCTCATGGCTACCGACAGTTCCCATGTCAGAATGTCGCTAAATAATAAAAGCAGACAGACAACTCAGTCGGTGAATCGTCTGCCTTTGAATGTAAAAGGACCAAGATTGCACCAGTTTCTGAAGGAAATTTAATATTGCAACCAAAATAATGTTCTTAGTGTTGCAAGGTGCGATATTGTACTTAAAAAAATGTGAGAACAAATGCGTTTATCTGTCTTGATTCAAAAGAAATGCTATTTTCTTCATTCCCTTCATATTTATTTGTTTATTTAACACCCTATCAACTATTTCCGTAAAATTAAGTCGAACGCAAATTCAATGCTCCTTTATAATGATATTGAAATCGGAACCGGCTCGTCATTGTTGTATCCGCACAGTTGAATACACGGCGTACGGATCTACTGTCTGCGTTCGACTTAATTTTTAGGAAATAGTTTATATCGTGTTATTTATTCATTTATCTATCCATCTATTTATTGGTCAACATCCGAGTATGCAGTAGGATGCACTCATAAAAAAATGTTGGAATAACGAGGGGTCCAGCATAAATAGTGTAGCATTATATTTCATATAATCATTGACATGTAAATAAAATCACAGAATGCACAATAATGGGGGAAAATATGTTACAAATTTATCGGCGTACATCGAATTCATTATGGAAACGTGTTGCATGCGTTAAAAACCTCGTCCTTTCAGGCAAGGGTTTCGAGGAAAAATGTATATTTAATACTGATCTATATCAATCACCTCTCACTTGTTTGCTGACCTCTACTTTCATTTACTTTGTTATATTTCTATCATTATTTTTTATTCTTTATATGTTTAATCTTCAAAAGAACTGAAAAAAAAAGAATGGTTTGATTTGATTTGAATCACACTCCCTATTGTACGCACAATGATCGGTCGCCATGATTGCACTAGATTTTCTTTTCTCGTGATTGATATTGATTAATATATGATAAATGCCAAACTTCTCTCATTCTTTTCATCTTCCTCTTCTTGTTCCTCATAATTGATATCTTCTAAATAGTTTTTGTTCTTTTCACTATCTTATTTATTCTTTCATATAAATTCATTTATTTTCTTTACTCTTCCTTCAATAGATTATTTTGTTTGATTCATTCGTTTCCTTAAAAGTAGAATACTACATTTGCACACATTACGGCTATGCTTACAACTTGTTGTCTACCTCAGATATGCCAAAGTAATAACCTCTATGAAGTATTTTGGTCGAATGTATTCCAGAATATTTAATTCAAATAAAAATCTATTCTATCGCAATTTATCTTGACACCAACGGTAACGCGATACTCCTAGCGTATTACGGTACCACACACACACACACACAAACATTGTAAGAGCACATACAGTGCGCACTTCAATACACTGCCACACCATGCGGAATACGCACTGAGAGAGACTCTTGCGCTATTGGTCAACGAGGGGTTAAGGGCTGTTGTGAATTTTGAACGTACGGTCCATTAAATCGAGGCCCGAATAGAAGAATTATCATTGGAATAACTATAAATGCGCCTATCATGACCAATCTTTTTGCTTAATTGATTGGTGATAAGTTCTAACAAAGTCAAATTTTAGGCTGCAAAAGAAATATTCTACCTTTAAGGCGACCCGAATTCAAGCTACGCTTCAGAGTACTTACCTCCTCTGATGGATGTTATTGTATTGATTATGTTTGTGAAAAAAAGTTAAACTCAATTAAATTAAAAATAAAGCAAAAAAAAAAAGCAAAAGAAAACCCGGGGTTTTTATTACTTGTGATACAATAATACTTTCATAATACAAAACTCGGTGCAATACAATCTTTTCTTTTCTTATAATCACTCAACTGATAAGATGATATCAGATAAGAATAATATGATGACTTCGTATTTCAAAGAAAGAAAGTCAATTTAAAGATTAGTTTGACATTTTCTGACTTATACTACAAAGTGATGACTTGATGTAAATACAAGGATATCTTGACTTGCAATTATTTACTAATAACTACAATGCACATGCCGCATCATCTTTTTTTTTCTAGTTTGGGGTAAATAGTTTGATATATTCGCTCATTTTACTCTTGAAATTTATGCAAATCCTGCGTGCTTTTAAGCCGTGCGTACGTTAAATTTGTGATAATAAAAGGAGATTAGGTTCGTGTAGATTTATGCTCAACGAAATTGCAGAAAGCTGAAAATAGCCTTCGTGTAATTGGTTACAAACTTTGTTCTAAAGGTATTTAATGAAATGATAAGCTCTCGGATTAAGATAATATCATGACTTAATATCAAACCTTAAAGGTAGTTTTATGTGTTATTGCTTGTCACTTTCCTGTAAAACCAACTGGGAAGTTATTGACATTTGTATTTGGAAATATCAAAACAAAAAGAGGGATTTTGTATATTTCTCTCATCAAAACTTTGATAACTTTCCCTTTTTTAAAACTTGTAACAGAAAAGCTATAATCTCCGTGAACCAATTTAGGGTAACCTCTACCATGCATACTATACGCAAGAATGGAGCGTATATATATTAAACAAACATACTTAATAGTGTGCAATATGCCTACCAGGGGTTCAATTTATCTGTTGTGATATAACAATGATGGTAATGATAATAATAATGATGATAATAATAATAATAATAATAATAATAATAATAATAATAATAATAATAATGATGATGATAATAATAATAATAATAATAATAATAATAATAATAATAATAATAACAATAATAAAGCTTTTCAAAAATATATTGCATTTATGCAATTTATGCATTACACTGGTCAACAGCAAATTTGTTGTCTGTGATTTTTCAGCTGATTTATGGTAAATCTAAGGTGCTGAATCCAAAAATCACATTGGTTTTGCTCAATCAGGTCAAGTTTCCGAGCTATCCCCACATGTTGTTTTTATGTTTTGTACACTTGAATGCATGTGTGGAGCACTTTTAAAGGGTTTGGTGGGCTGAAATGTCATGAAAATTTGATGTTTTTGTTAGAAATGATTGTACTAATGGCAATAAATATCCAGGTCCAATATTTTCTGATAATTATGTTGAAAATCCCTCAGTTTGAAGCTGTGAAACCTTAAAATCCTCAAAAAATTGGATGGGGCAAAGTATAAAGTTATTGGACAAAAACTGAACTGGAAGACCAGCCAAAATACTTATTTTTCAACATAAGAATATGAATTAGATAAACAAAACAAAAAATGTTTGAGGAAAAACAAACAGAATTTGTGAAAATTATGAATTTTTAATTTAAAAAATGATGAAAATAATAAACACCATTATAAACCAATTGGCAACTTCCGTGACACCTTTTATTACCAGATGTACCATGTTATCATGTTTATATAAGAAAATTGCGAATATATATATTTATATTTATGACAATCTATTAATTAAAATGGTAAAATCTTATGAAATTCAATTGTTTTAGTATATGAAATATTATTCAGTTTCATAAAGATTGAAATATTAAAATGTTTGTTAAATTTCTTTAAAAATCTGAACATTCTGATTTTTTTTTAATTCTAGGTATTTATTCTCATCCATGGATAAAGGATAAATTGTGAACGAGCCATTGTTATCTTATCACCAGTGTCACCAAAGTTGGATATTTGTATAGTGATTTTGGCATTATTTTCATCACTTTTTATATTATTAAAAATTCTGCATTTTCTCTTTACCTCTCAAATTTTCCTTAAACTTTTTGGGTCTTTTTTACTACATTTATGTTCTGCTGTTCATAAATAAATATTTTGGCTGGTCTTACCCTTTAATTTTGAAAAAATAACCGTATGAGTTCCTCATCCGAATTCTTAGAGGATTTTGAGGTTTCATGGCTTCAAACTGAGCCATTTTCAGCAAAATTACCCATTATTATATGACTTTAATATTTCTTCCTATCAGTATAATCATTTCGAACCAAAATATTCATCTGCCATGTCATTTTATTCTATCAACACCTTCCAAAAGGGATCTACACATGTGTACATGTGAACAAAACGTAAAAAACAACATGTGGGGATAGCTCGAAAACTTGACCTGATTGGACAAAACCGATGTGATTTTTGGATTCAGCACATCAGATTCACCCTAAATCAGCTAAAAATCGCAGACAACTTTCAAAAAGTAAAATTTTGTTGACCAGTGTTATTTTAGTAACAATATTCTCAGACCCTGACATCACAGCGCAGTAGAGTATATCCATATAGTATCTGCGCTATATAAGTTATCTAATTATATTTATTATTAATAGTAATGATGATGTAATAACAAATAACAATAATGATCATAATAATAATGATGATAATAATAATAATGATAATAATAATTATAACTATGATGATGATGATGAGGATAATGATAATTAAAACAATGATAATGCATGCTTATCATAGCGCATGTATCCACTCTTATTAAATACAAAGTTCTCAAGTCGCTTTTGTATTATTATTACCTTGTATTTACCACCAGCGTACACTACCCCAAAATAATTTTAAGAATTGAATATTTCTTCTAGGTACCTATTCACCCCCCCCCCCCCCCCCTGGGTTTAATGTAGCCCAATGTTGATAAATACCTTGCTGACGGATATTAACGCCATGAATGGGATTCGAACCTACGACTCTCTGGCTGACATGTGAGAGTAGGAACCCCTACACCCCAATACAACGCTTCCACATCAAGAGTGGGATAGATTGCATTCTTTGCTACCCAAATACAAGACGATAACACTTTTGGAAGAAGGTAAATTCTTCTAGATAATGATTTAAAAATATTCATGTGATGCACACTGTTAACGCGGAGTGTGTGCTAGGCTTTGAACTGTGTCATAAATGAGTTTTATATCAGTTTAACCAAGTTTTATGTAAATATAACTTGTCATCTCCTAGCATTACAAAATAAAACCCCCTAAAACAGATTTATATTTTGAAATAAATCGTTACAAACAGCGTACACGAATTCAACAGATTTTCCTCTCCACAAAATGACGCAGAAATTACCCCTTTATTAGATGACTTTACGATTTTGCTGTTTGGTGAAAAAATCGTTCTGTTCATGTACTCATCCAGAATTTTGTCAATGAACAATATTATTTGAGTTCTATGATGATTGTGAGTGCATAGACTCGCGACATGCGGGCGGCGACTCCAATATGTTTCTGATTAGTGGTGCAACAAAAATTCCTCCGATGATTATGAAAAGATGATTGGAATCAGATAGAGAGTAAAAGAAAGAAGAGAGAGGGGGAGAGTGAAAGAGAGAGAGAGAGAGAGCGAGAGAGACAGAGAGTGGGAGAGAGAGGGAGAGAGAGAGTGTGTGTGTGTGTGTGTGTGTGTGTGTGTATGTGTGTGTGTTAGCACACGTGTTTATAACAAATGATACATAAATATATAGAGAGAGAGAAAAGAGAGACAGAGAGAGAGAGAGAAAGAGCAAAAACTTATGAATAAAATTCAAATAGCATTATAGATTATATCATATTCCACCTTATTTGCAAACACTTCTCAATTACTCTGCACGTTTGTTGATTCGATATTGAATTGAAATTGAATTGAATCATGATCATAATGTATGCGTGATTTCCAGAAACCCATTCAAATCATCATATTAATAAACGCCATATGATCTACGGACTCAAGTGATGAGAGTTGTCCGAAATTCATCGTGCGTTTTCTCGCCCAGTTTCATCAGACCTGGGGCCTGTAACATAAAAGATGCAATGAAACTTACGATAAATATTTATTGTAAGTCTATGGCAAAACATGTACCATAGAGATACGATTAATTGCAACATCTGTCGTATCTCTTTTATGTTACAGGCCCCTGGATTTAAATAAATTAATGGGTATTTGACCATTTTTTGTTGTTGTAAACTCTCCTCTCTCATGGGTCATTTATAATTCATTCAGTATTTGATTCAGTTTGATTTCCTCGACCCATTTCTAACAACATTGATTCAGGATACACTGTCCAAATTAATGACCCTTCTTGCAGTGGTCAGTTATATTTCACTATCAATCGAACGACCGATGTGGATCGGAAAACATGTTATTCTTTTTTCACATCCGATTGTTTTGTTTGCATAAAAATGATACAAACATGAAATCCCATGACCATCCCATTTATCTTAATAAACTGTCATTTATTTCACACATTCAAAAAAGGGAATCCCAATCATCATAACACTGGTTTTCATGGTGGCCCTTAAAGATAGAATACTACTTTTGCGAGCTAAAATATGACATTCCAAGAATTTAGTGCTACGATAAAGGGTATAAATGACCATAATCTATCGCCAATCAAGTAAGCTCGAAGATGGCTATAATAGATGTATTGCAAGTCATTTTAACAACACTTGAATTTCGCAGCCGGCCAATTATTACACCGTGCGTTCAAATTTCAAAACGGCCGTTGACCACTCGATGAGCAATAGCGCAAGTGTATCTCTCAGTGCGCGTTCCGCATGGATATGGCAGTGTATTGAAGTGCATACTGTACATGGTCTTACAATGTTGTGTGTGTGTGTATGTGGTAATGCGCTTGGAGTTTTGCGATACTGTTGGTGTGAAGCTGAATTATGATATAATAGATTTTTATTTGAATTAAATATTCTGGACTACATTCGACCAAAATACTTCATAGAGGTTGTTCTTTTGACATATTTGAGGTACACAACAAGTTGTAGGGATAACCATAAAGTGTGCAAATGTAGTTTTCTACCTTTACAACAACAAAATATTTAGAATACTATATAACATGCAGCAATATACACTAAATACAAAATAAAGAGAAAGGCTCCGTTATAGGTCGTTCAAAATCGTACATCTTGAAATAGGGTAAGATTGGAAAAGAAAGCCTTTCAATGTGAGTATAATAGATAAAGGACAGGGACAAAGTAAACCTCCTTTCAAACATTAGCAATAGCTATATGGACAAAAACAGAAATTTTCATTATTCTCATGCTATATCAAACAAAAGTCTAGTCTGGAACTTTCAATTGTGATCATGAAACTATTGTGAATGCTTGATTTTTTTTTGATTTTTTTTTACTTTATCCAAATCGTTGGTCTTCTCTGCTCACAGTGTTTGTTATCGAATAATGATTGCTAAAATAGAATCTTTTATATCAGTGTCCAGAAAGGCATTTATTTCCCTATACGAATGGACAGAATTGAAAACGACATCGGTCTACAGATATTGGAAGTCACCAAAGTTCAATCGGCGAATCATTCTTTTATGAATTTGAAAAAGAGGGCCAGCTGTCCTACATTAGGCTCTACAAAAGCAGATGTACTCAAAAAGAAAACAAAATGGACATCGGAAGCTGATTTAACAACGCTTATGTCCAGCAAATATGTTTTTGTACTCATTTGATTCACCGTCTTTTTACACAATACAAAACGTTTGCGATGGCACATTTAAATAACATTTAAATATGTGTATAAGTTAAGTGCATGCCTAATAAATGAGTTAACTTATACGCGCACCTTCGATTTGAAAGCCCATGGGCGGGGGGGGGGGGGCTTAGGCAATCTATAATATTTCTCCCCACCCTCCTTCGTGGAGCTGACGAGCAAATGATGAAAGGAAGGAAAATGTACTGAGCTCAAATTTGGCGCCCGTCAGTGAATGTTTCCCGGAGGAGAAGGGGGGGGGGGGGGGGGGGAAAAAAAAAAAAAAAAAAAAAAAAAAAAAAAAAAAAAAAAAGTCACCACCTAAAATTTTGCACCCCCTTAGCATTTTAGCGACCTTTTTACATACACCTTGGGGGCCTCTAACTCTGATTAGAAAGGGGCTGGGTAATATAAATGATGATCTACGCTAAGAAAGGATACCACCGTATTTCAATGGTGTGCGTTGGTGTACTATCTTTTTGTGCTGGGCGTGAAACTGGTGGATCCTTTCGAAAAGAGGAAACACCAGTGTGAAAGAAAACTATTTGGACAAGGCAACAAAAATCAATTAAAGCATTTACAAGAGCTAAATGCACACAATCCAAATTTCCATCCTTCCTATTCTATGGAAAAATGTCGAACAGGTGTCACCAATGTTCAGTGAATTAAAAGATAAGCTATTTTCTTTTGTGCCCATGAAGCTATTGTAAAGAATTGAATTGAATTCAATTTAATTTATTCACATCTCTTTGAAAATACATAAAATCACAAATTAAAAGCACAAAAACCACAACAAAAAGTAGATACATATCCCATTGACATTTGAAAGAGAATAGAATATGAATTTTGAATAGAAGGGATGTTATGAAAAGTAGAAAACACCATATCATAGGCGATGTTTTCTGTATTTAGTTTTCAACAGAATGTAAATGAAGTTTGTCCAAATTCTTTGTCCATCCTAATACAGTGCATCCTTTTAACGGTACTTATTCATTTCGACTGATTTACTTTTAGACGTGTTAAATAACCTATTTACTTTAATATTTGTATTTTATACAAAATATAAAAGCAAGTAGAAAATTGACGCCTCGCCACCTCCATATTCTGCGGAAAGCCAAATACAGAAAACATCGCCCATGATATGATGTTTTCTACTTTTCATAACATCCCTTCTATTCAAAATTCATATTCTTTTCTCCTTCAAATGTCAATGGGATATCTACGTCTTTTGATAAGGTCATCCAATATAAACCAATACCGAGGAAAATATCAAAATGATACGCACCTTTTTCGTTTGTTTTTTAAATCATCTCGCAACTTGTGGAGGCGTGATCTTTGAGACAATATTGCTAGTAAAGCCTGCGTCACACCTTTGCGTTTTTAGACTGCGTCGGCCTAGCATTTTTGGAAATTAAAAACGCTCCCTTGACGGACAGCATACGCAGATCAGACGGTGGACTGACGCTCGGCTTGCGCTCAACACCTTCAAGCGTACGACGAGCGTCAGTCCACCACATGGCCTGCGTCTTTATGCGTCAAGGGATCGTTTTTAATTAAAAAAAACGCTGGACCGACGCAGGCTAAAAACGCAAAGGTGTGACGCAGGCATAAGAATCCGTTCCAACCTATTTTCAAAAACGCCCCCGCTATAAACTAGTTTTGAAAGCCGGTTGGGAAGGCCAGTTGTGTCCCCATTCAGATTACAAACCAGCCAACGGATTCTGATATACTCTTGTATGACAAGAGACCCTCTCAGTTGGGAGGGGAGCACTTTTTTTCTAGCTCAAACAAAGCGTTCAATCTCAACACATGTCAAGAATCAAATTATACAGTATCGACGTTACGGGTGTTTGAACAGCACCCCGCTGAAAAGACCTGTATTAATAGTATTAACATAGGGAAGATTAGAAAGCAAAATAGACGGCAGTGGTAAAGTGGGGTCTACCCGCCACACCAAGCGCCAATCAGGCCGAACGCCAGTTTATTCCGATTTCCTCTTTTACTGTATGTCTATTTTCAAATATATAACTGTTTGATCAGTTTTGGGAGAGATGGCGCTTCAGATATTGAGCTACTTTGTGAGTTGCAGTAAAATTATTACCATAATGAAGTTTTTCAATAGTAAATTAGAGAATATTCATAGTTTGTTTGAATGAAATCGACCCTGGTCAGCCCCCACGCGATTCGTTTGGTGCACCGTTGGAATAACGGCTGATTGGCATTTTCGAAGTTAAATACGCCAGAATATGTGCAAAATCCTTTTCCTAATTTCGTGCACAGTCATATTTAGGCATGTAAATTACTTTTCTAATACATCAGCTCGTTTCAAATCAATTTCTGCATCTCGACTATTACGAATTTATACCTTTAATTTTCTCCTATATCAATGAAGAATTAGAAGGAAAAAACAATCTCAATAATTGAAACGACAACAAATGTTGTAATCGACAGCGGTTATGTAAACGCAGTCACGGCCCAGCGCTCGGCCTTTGGAGTTGCCGGCCTCTCGGGCGTGCGATCTCATGCTTGCACCAGCGGTTACGTGTCTTAATTGGTCAGGGGTTCAAGCATTTTCAATTGTTAATTGGCTGAAACAATTACTGATTTTATTTTCTGTTCTGATTTAATGATGTTCCTTTATGCAATACCTTGATTTTCGATGTCTAAAGCCCTGGTCACATAGGGCCCCGGAAGCAACACGATTCACCCCGACTCTTTGTTAATTCACAGTTAATTGCCTCAGAACAACGAGTCGGGGTGATTCGTGTTGCTTCCGGGGTCCTATGTGACCGGGGCTTTAGATAAAGTACCTGCAACTTTCGGTGGTTACAATGAGAACCAATTAGTGACAGTTTGAAGTTCTGCATTCAATACATTTTGCAATTGCATGGGATCTTTAGAGGCAAAGTAGATACAGGTGTCATCTGCATAAAGTGATACGGAACAGTTTTTAACAACCTTTGGCAAATCATTTAGGTACAAAATAAATAACAATGGTCCAATAATACTACCCTGAGCCACACCGTGCTTAATAAATGATGCAGATGATTCATTACCATTGATAACAGTTCTTTGACGACGCAAGAGGAAATAATCGTTGAACCATTTAATCACAGTTTCATGAAAGCCATAAAATTTTAATTTACGAATAAGAATGTTGTGAGACACCATATCAAATGCTTTCTCAAGGTCAAGAGAAACCAAGCCAACCACATGACCTGTGTCGATTGCTGATCTGATATTTTCAATGAGATCAAGTAATGCAAATGAAGTAGAATATCTTGGTCGAAAACCATATTGATTACTTGATAAAATATCGTTTGCATCTAAATAAGAGTAAACTTGCTTGAAGACAATTTTTTCAAGAACCTTAGACAAAACAGGTAAAACAGATATCGGTCTGTAATTTACAGGGAGCGTACTATCACCGCCTTTGAACAAAGGGGTTATTCGGGCTTGCTTCCACTCAACGGGGATATATCCCTCTTTTAAAGACATGTTGATAATGTGGGTCAATGGTTTGACGATATTTGACAATGACTTCTTAAGAACAAGACAGGGAATTTGATCAAGACCGGTAGCCTTGTTATTTGGAATCTCATTCAAACATGATTTAACATTTTCACAAGATACGAGAGAAAAGACAAATTCATCATGAACGGTAATACTTTCCAAGAATTGAAAAGGATCAGACAGAAATCTTACACTCTGTTTACGATTATCTGCAATTTGGCTGAAATGATCATTAAAAGCATTGGCAATAGCCCTAAATCCAGTAATCTCATTACCATTAACACAGATCTTGCGAATGTTTGTAGAATTACCCTTTTTAGGACATAAAAACTTCAGTAATTTCCACATTTCGCCAGGATTACCTTTATTTTTCATAATATTTTCAGAAATGTATTTCAACAATCAACAATCAATGGGGAGACTTCTTCATCTGAAATAAATTCTATTCGCTAAATCTCAGGTGATTCTACTCTCAATGTAACCCAGTGGCAACTGGAACCGTATAGACCCTGTTCAAACACTATGATATTTACAGAATTCAGTAGTCAATGGGTTAATATAATATATTTCCTTAAATTTAGTTGACCACAATATCAACGCTCCTTTGTAATGCTATTCAATTCGGAACCGGGTTGGGATAGTTGTGTCAATACATTCAATGCATGGCGTACGGATCTATTGTCCAATGAGCCACTTTATTCTATGGAATCAGGTTAAATCGTGTTGGAAATAGTTTATATCGTGTTTCTCATTGTTCCTTTATTTGTATCTCTATTTCTTTATAGTGTATGTATTTTTCATTTATTTTGGGTTATTGTGAATGGATAAAATTGGATTAGACATATTTTACTTGACGACACAAAAGTATTGCAAATCAGTATTTAATCTAAAAAAGGGTTTTTGTTATAAAGGTCGGGGAAAGGGCATACGAAGTTCAAACAAAAAAGCACAAACATCGAAATTGCTTTCTGTTTGAAAAAAAATCTTAACCTCATCAAATGCGAATCAGGTGACGTCATTTCATGGCAGTCAACTTCTTATGATTGGATATGATATGTTGACCCGAATCTTTCATTTTGTAGAGTTTAAGATAGGTCATCACAGTTTCCGATGTATTGTAAACCTGGTATCGTCATAACTCAGTTGGACAGAAATTGTGATTTCCCCCAGAAACAAAAGGACGAATATGTTCCCAATTGTCTTAGATGAATATACTCAGAGCCCTGAACGAGTACGAAATTCCGCTCAATTTTCTATTTCTTTAATAGCAACTACAATTTCAGAAAATATCGTCATTGATTTGTATACAAATGTTCGTTGCAGGGAAAACAAAAAGCCAGAAGTATAGATGCAAAATTTTAACGCTTACGCACCCACGCATGCATACGATCCGTGTTATACTGTATGATCGCAAAATCGATTCCGACAATGACTTGTTAAATGGAAAACATTGTAGTCTTCTGAAAGCGTATGCTCATAAATTGGACAAAATAAGCAACTCCCATAACTTGCCTGAAATCCTAAAATGTGAGGAAAAACCAGTTTAATTGCTATATAATGATCGACAAGGAGTAAAAGGCTCTTTCAAAGAAATCAAATCATTTTCTCAAATTTTACTAATAATCGTAGATTAATTCGTTTTTCATCACTGTGAGCAAAAGTGACAAACGCTTTTGGACAAAATAAACTACTCCATTTCAAGCATTCGCAATAGCTAGATACACACAAAAGAGATTTCACTCCTTCTTACTCTGCGGAAATATGTCAAACAGGTGTAAAAAATGAATAGGGAGGGAAATCTCTTTTTTGTTGTATCTACATATCATGAATACCAGAGTGAAGTTGTTCACTTTGTCCAAAATTCTATCTCTCATCTGCTCACAGTGCATGAATTTTTTTGCGGCATTTGCGCTTCTTTAAACAAATCGTTAACAGGGGCACGCAAATTCATTACAAAGTTCACATCAAGTGGGTTGAATTAATAAAAATAATCTTGTAACCATATCCATCGATTAAAGTGTAAACTAGCTATCTTGATTCTCATTAAAGAAGCGATAATCCTTTATCCAAGAAGAAGAGTGCAGTAAGTTGGGAACATATTTCCGGTATCTAATATTATGAGCAACAACAAACAAACACCAAACATTGAAACAAACTTGAGTGCTGATTTCAGATACGACAGAGAGCTCATTGTCATCGACCCCGTAAGGCCCCGGTCACATAGAGGCCCGGAAGCGACACGATTCAACACGACTCTTTGTTACTTCACAGTTAACTGCCTCAGAACAAAGAGTCGTGTCGAATCGTGTTGCTTCCGGGGCCCTATGTGACAGGGGCCTAAAGTAAGGCTGCGTGATTAATCGGTAATTTTGACACGACAATTCCGATTTATTACCGGTCAGTTTTTTAAAAGTGGAGGCGCCGTGGACGTGACTCTCGCCTTTCAACTAGAGGGTCGTAGGTTCGAATCCTACCCATGGCGTCAATTTCCTTCAGCAAGAAATTCGTCCACATTGTGCTGCACTCCACCCAGGTGAGGTGAATGGGTACCTTGCAGGAATATTTATTCTTTGAAATGCCAAGTGCGCCGTGAATGGCTGCCGGACTAAAGCCAGGGTAATAACAATGTAAAGCGCCTTGAGAAGTCAGTAGAGTGGATACGTGCGCTATATAAATTGCATCTATTATCATTACTATAAAAGTGTAAATATATGTCTACAGACAATATTATATTAGCTCAAAGCTTAGATGGTCCAAAGTTGATCGTTTTAATATTTCCGTGACATGTAAGAAAAGAGATCTAACCAAATAAGTCTGGGAAAACTTGAATACATGTCAATTCATTTTGTCTGTGAATATGTGTGAATTTATCTAGAGGGATGAACTTCATCTCCTTGTATTTGTAGTTGTTTGTACATTATGTTCAAGTTAGTTTTATTAATGTCATTTTATAACGACTGTATACTATTATTGAGAAGGGCCCGTCCACTAGCTGCGCTTCATTGGGGTCCCAAACCTATCATTCTGTGATTTATGCTTTTTATACATCATATATTTGTTGTGTTTGACATGGTATAAACTAAACTAAACTAAATTTTATGTGTGCATTATCTTGTTTTAAATTGTCTATAATTTTTTTTCTATCTATCTATCTTATTTCTCGTAACAATTTTCCTGTCTTTTTTAACACGAGAAGAACATATCTGTACTAAAGAAATATTATAAATGAATATTTGACATGTTTCTTATTAGTTGTACAACCATTTTTTTATATAATCATTATTTTGCCTCTACATTCGCCAGTACAAAAAAAGCTGTCAAGTCTAACTTGTGTTCGACATGAATCACCTTTCTCGGTTAAATCTTCAAAATAACCAAGAACGACTTCTGCCATACAAGGCTTATTCCTATACTTCCCTTAATTCAAAATAAACCCTTCGCTATTAAGTCTCTGTCTCAGAGCAAATCATTCCACTTATTATTTGGGCGTTCCACTCAATTTGAGAAGAAAGTTCATAAAAGCCAGATGATAAATAAACGTCAAATAAATACGATGAATCTCGTCTGAGATATCATAAAAGATTGCATTAAGGAAGGACGAGACGTGTCCTAAAATCTACTATAATAAGATTTCTATTATTGTTCATGTTGCAAAATCATTTAACCTTAAAAAGTAATCCCATGAGATAGTACATTATCCTCGCAAAGTAATTTTGAATGAGTATCATACATATTGTAATAGTAAAAATCAAAATAAATGAGATAAGATTGATTTGGGCAATGATCATAAAATCATATACGTCTCATAATACATCCTTCTTTGAAACCCTATAATTTGTTACAGAGTAATATGAGGAGCCTGTAGCGTAAATAAGAAGTGACAGTTACATCATTATTCTCATCCTCGACTTTATTCGAGTGACTAATGTTATTCCGAAAATAAGAATGATAACAAAAGTTTGAGAAAATATAACATTTGTCCTTTTCTGAGTAATTTTAGTCGAATGTTACATTTTTCAACTGCACGTACACATTCGTGTTCGGAAGCTTTGATGCAACATTTGAAGTGACATTTAGCCTAAATTTCAAGAAAAACCTTAAAAGGTTGCTCAAACAAGTCAACGCTTCCAAGTGGATCTGCCTTTGTGCCGTAACAATTCTACTAAGAGGGTCTCAGATTTAAGACAGTATCTATTAATTTAGCATTATAACAGTAACAAAAATGAATACAATGATATTGTGTCGGCACTCTAATCCTCCTTTTTTGTTGGCAATACAAAATAGATTTTAATTTTTGTAAAAGAAAAGAAACAAAATAAGAAGAGTTAAAATCAGGTAAGGAAAAAAATAAATCTTTCCTAAGATTAAAGCAAATCTGAATTCGTTTAAGACGACAATCACACACATTATTTCTTTGTTAAGAGCAGTTACCATGACAACCGAAAAATCACCTGTAAGTTTGTACGTATAAGGTCAGTACGTAAAAATAATTACCATAGTAACCTCTTAAACGTGCCATGAAATACCATTGTATTCTCTTTTTTTTACTTTAAAATTTACATTTTATTGTTATTTATGTGCTATTTTTACTTGTTATTTCATATGTATGTATTTTTTTTTATCTTGTACGTGTTCGTATTTTTATGCATTTTATGAGTGAGAATAAATGTATTGAATTGAATATATTGCAGTCGGTAGGTGTATTCATATCAATGAATTCATTTTTGATAAAATTCTTTCGACAAGGGAAAATGATTTATTTTCTATTGTTTCTGCTACATCTAGGGGATTTCGCTCTCGTCATGGGAGGATGGTGGATCTGTTTAGAGGTGATTACTTCGCTCCAATAAATTGTAGCCAACTGTTCATTTCTTGAGCAAAGGCCATAAATTATCAGAAAATTGGTAAAAATCGAATGAGATATCGTCTTGGAATCTTCGAATTGGCTTCAAATGGGTCCGGTTAATGAGAGGTGGCAGGGAAAATACTTCTCCTCATGCTGGAGAACGTTAATTAAGAAGATTGCGTACCAATTTCGTCTCATTCGAATTCCTTCCTGCACTGATTGGAATAAGGCCCCGTTCAAACCTAGAATTTAAAGTAACTTCCACTAGTTTCGGAGGCCGGTTCAGAAAGCCAGTTGTATCTCCGTTCAGATTAGAGAGCCGTAAACTGGATTTCGAGGCCGGTTCAGAAAGCCAGTTGTATCTCCATTCAGATTAGAGAGCCGTAAAACTCGATTTCGAGGCCGGTTCAGAAAGCCAGTTGTATCTCCGTTCAGATTAGAGAGCCGTAAAACAGGATTTCGAGGCCGGTTCAGAAAGCCAGTTGTATCTCCGTTCAGATTAGAGAGCCGTAAAACAGGATTTCGAGGCCGGTTCAGAAAGCCAGTTGTATCTCCGTTCAGATTAGAGAGACGTAAAACAGGATTTCGAGGCCGGTTCAGAAAGCCAGTTGTATCTCCGTTCAGATTAGAGAGACGTAAATCAGGATTTCGAGGCCAGTTCAGAAAGCCAGTTGTATCTCCGTTCAGATTAGAGAACCGTAAAACTCGATTTCGAGGCCGGTTCAGAAAGCCAGTTGTGTCTCCGTTCAGATTAGAAAGCCGTAAAACAAGATTTCGAAGCCGGTTCAGAAAGCCATTTGTATCTCCGTTCAGATTAGAGAGACGTAAAACAGGATTTCGAGGCCGGTTCAGAAAGCCAGTTGTGTCTCCGTTCAGATTAGAGAGCCATATACAACTGGATTTCGAGACCGATTCAGAAAGCCAGTTATGTCCGGTCCCCTTTCAGATTAGAGACCCGTGAACTGGATTTCGAGGCAAAGCAAATGCTTTGTTGTTATTGGGATGGACAAACAGCTGGGTTAAAATACTACCCGGGCGATCTTCCCGCATGTACGTTGATGAGCACATTTTTTTCGTTCCCGTATTGTCTCTACATAGCGCGGGCACAGCACAGCGGAATGCTTGACATATTCAGAGTGAAATTTACATATCAAGACCGCTTTACGAATCTCGAGCATCGAACTAGCGACTGAATTGGTTCCTGGCCTCGAAAAGCTACCTCACGAAGCGGACTTCCAAACCAGTTTGAAAATAAATCCACTTTCATAACCACTTGTCCAGCTCAGACATGCTGTTAAACCATTTTTTTTAAATTGGTTTCCGTAAAAGTGGTTTAACGCCGTCTATCTGAACCGGGTCGTGGAGACGCCATTTATTATCTCAACACGAGGCCTAATCATGATTACACAAGAAAACAAGAATATCTCTTGTTTGATTTATATGTTTTCGTTTCCTCGCTCAATCCTCGACCAATAATATTGATGCTCATGTGTGTATCCAGGATTTCCCAAGTTGGGGAGGGGGGAGGGGCGAGCGATTTTTTTTATTTGCTTCCCCAAATCTTTCTTCCCCAAAATCTGTAATGACGACCTGACGAGCAACGAAAAAGAGAAATAAAATAATGTCAAAACAGTCTTCAGGGGTTGTGTCGCCCCTCCCAGATAGAATTTGCATCCCCTTCTTTTCCGGGGCCCGACGCCCCCAGCCCCCTCTGGATACGCTAACGGTGTTCGATTTGCTCCTCACTTATATCCATGTTATTGACTCAAATTGAAATCATTGCAATTCGGATCTATCCTAAAGTGAAAATCATCCGTTTTGCCTCCAGCGTTTCCCGTTATATTAAGTGGGCCATTATTTTACGATTTCTTTTTTTGCCACCAGTTATGACAACTCCGGGGGAATCATATTTTTTTGCTCGTCAATAACGCTTCTTTGGCATCCGATATCATCATCCTCATCACCATCCTCTCTCATCTTTTGTATCTGTATGGAAATAAGAAGCGCAGAGCGGAGATAGAGGGATGCAACACGAAGGGAGAGAATGTTCGAAATGACATTTTTATTTTCGGTGTGGAATTTTCTTCGGCGTTCGATTTTTAATTTACGTAATGAGTTATAGCTTCGCATGTGGATCACGTCGTAGTCTTCAGTAACAGACTTTTGCCGTTTTATTTTACCCCTACTAGAATCCACAAACAAAATAATTATTTACTTGCCTAAGATTGGCTACTTCATAAATAGCGTCGGAAAAGGGTATTTTAAATTCTATGTCTTTATTTTTTTAACAAATATCATGCCGAAGAGAAGCCGTAGAATGGAAAGAAGAGTCAAGAACATATGAAATTCATTTTCAGGTTGTATTTCATTCGTTTTTCTACAAATTTAACGTGATTTTTTATTTGTGTAAATGAATTAATCGGGTCGGTGGGTGGAGGGCAACAGAACATCGTTTTCTTGGCCTGATAATATTTTACGTTTACGCATTTCATTTCAACGAAAGTTTTTCATAATTCATAATAAGTGTCTGATCGTAGACTATTTTTTCTTTTTTTCTTTTTTTGGCTTTTTACCCAGCATCTCTTTTTCATTACACCTCTGAAATCTCTGCATTTTCCCCCTCATTTTCCAGACCCACTTCGCTTGAGTGTAAGTCGATATGTACAGGCACTTAGTGTCTATGGGATTTCCGTAATTACAAACGTTTAATCACTATCAACATGTTACCTTAGGTGACTACTTACTTCCGAGTCAGATTTGCAGAAATGCTGCAGAAATGCCGCAGACTATATCAATAAAGCGTATTAATGATAGTTGGAAATAGAGACATGTTTATTTGTTTAGATCAGTGAGAAATGTACAAGGGTTTCAAATTTTCGAAAATATTCATTTATACAGCATAATTGTCATAATAAAAAACGCTTTTATTCATGAGGCAATTTATTCTTTTCTCGACTAATTTAGTTTGAGAAAAAAAATGTATTTAAGATCAATAATATACACTGCCATGTGCACTTATATGTATGCCGGGCTAAAGCCATGGTAATACAAAGCGCGTTGGGCACTCCGCAGAGTGGATACGTGCGCTATATAAAATTGCATTTATCAATAGTAGTAGTAGTAGTAGTAGTAGTAGTAGTAGTAGTAGTAGTCGTACATCATACCTTGTAATCCCCAATTTCCTAATAATGTAGCGTGAAGTCACATTTCTCAAAATTGAAAGGATAATAAATATAAATGGATTAAGTATATTCATAAATTGAAGAGAGTTGATCAGTTGTCTCACGATGTGCAAACGTATAGAAAGATAGTAAAGTGACGTTTCGGCTGATGTATACTGCTAGCCGTCATCAGACTGTAATGAAGATAGACTACGCTGCGCGCGCAGTTTGCATATCGTGAGACAACTGATCAACTCTCGTCAATTATTCTTCACCACGATGAACCTCTTTCAAACCATATATTCATAAAGTTCTGATGACGCTTTGATTGAGAAAAAATTCAGAAAAATTCAGAGAATGTAGAAAAATCGTATCAAGATTTTAAATGTTTTAGTGTAAAACATTATGTTTCCATTAACTAAATGTTCTCATTTATATTGAGTTAAAATTTGCAATAAAGTGTATTGACATTGATTTAAATAGGGGAAAGGTATAAACATGTCTTAATAAATGTTTAGCAAGATAAGTTATAGGATTCATCTCATAATGTCCCACGCCCTGCACTGAAAATCAGTTCGGATCAATTTCAAGATTTCCGAAAGTCCTACAAAAATGTTTTTCGTTCGTTTGAGTTTCAATCATTATAGCGTCTAGCATTGTTTAAAAAAAAGGGGGTTAACTTTTTTTCAAATCACCTAACATTCAGAACTTAATTCCTTTATACACTTTGTCATTCCAATTTTCGCTTTTTACATGACATTGTTTGAAATGTAATATCTATCATGCATTTGAAGGAATTATATTTCTTTGTATTCATTTGTTTATTCGAAGGGATTGTATTACTTTATAGGTATGAGGTTGATTAATCCTAAAGATAGCGCGTCCTAGAAAATTAAATCGCATTTTTGCAAGTTTGTAAGAATATTCTACATTAATATGACATTTAGAGCTTTATGATATATGCAAAGTTGGTCTAATTTTACAGATGTTTTAAAATTGAAGATACAGTGAGCTGCCCATTTTTATTGATCTTCTATTGTTTTTCTTGGTAGTAAATTACCTTCGAAATGCTATTGTTGTTTATTTATTAGAAGCGGTTGGCATTTATCAGATACAAGATACAATATACTTGATTGGCTATTGCAAAAAATAAAGCATTCTACATCCCACTGGCTGTAATGGACGAAGAATAGATGACATATCACAAACAATAGCAAGAAAAGTACAAAATATCTAAAATATAGATGCAGGAAAATATAATAAAAACAAAAAATGCTTAAAATTGAAAAGTGTGTAGAATCAATACTGTTTAAGGTAACAATGTACAAATGTGAATCATTTCAACAGTGTCTCTAATTGATGCGCTAAGCGTTGACTCTATTCATTTTATTCAAAACCAAAACTAGCAGATTTACCTTTCCAATATCCTAACTCCACCTCCGATATCAGCGCTTACTCCGTTTTGTCTACTTAATTCAAGCACGAAATGTCAAAACGCCATATTTATACTGCCCCAGAAATACATTTTGATCCGCTATGCATGAAAATAGGGGCATGGATTTATTCCTCTAAATTCTGCATACACGAAAATAACTTCGCCATAAAGTAGCCTCTTTTATCAATCTCATCGTAATGGCGAAAAATATATAGAGGTTGAATTTCTATAGGGCATAGTTGATCTTTATTTCATTAAAGGATAAGAAACCCAATTTTGGGTGATTAGCTCGATGCATACGTGCAGTTATGGCCTTGTCCCTTATACGATAGTATACTATGCATTTTACCTGCGCTAAATGGAGTTGTACTTATTTTAGCCCGAATTTCGGATTTTGGGTCTGGAGGGGTGAAGGGCAATGATTCTGTAATGTGGCATGATTTATGTATGTAAATTAGGGTTGTTCAAATGGGATTGAGTATCTAAATTCAGGTAATTTCTTGGAAGTCGCAGGAAAATAAGAATGGCAAAATCCGCCAAATTTTATACAATTAAATTTAATTGAAAACAATAATCATTTCTTCCAAAAAATAAAATGACAAAGTATATCATGTATATCATGTTATATCATGTTATATCATGTTATCATACAAATAGAAATGCGAAAGAATATTGTGCTTAAAGGAAAAGGAAAAAATAAATGTTATTTTTAATTGAAAAAAAAAATCAGATTCAAATGATATAGAATTGAGGATCGATTAGACATCGTCCCTTTTTTAAGCTTAAAGGTATAGATCAGTTTTGGAAGAGATGGCGTTCAGATAAAGTAAAACATAATTATAATCAGGTGTTTGATAGCGTATTAGAGCATATTCATAGTTGTTTAAGCGCTTGTCACATATGACTCCGGAAGCAACACGATTCATCCCGACTCTTTGTTATTTCACAGTTAATTGCCTCAGAACAACGAGTCGGGGTGAATCGTGTTGCTTCGGGGCCCTATGTGACCAAGGCTTTAAATAAAGTCGATTAAAAATTTGTCGCGAAACAAAAATGACGACATACGTCGCTCTATGAACACATCACATACAATAATACAGGAAGCCCCATTCAGTTTGCCCCGTGTCCGCTGGCGGTACAATCATATAGCGCTCGTGATTCATAGTGTGGTTCACAGTGTGATCACAGTGTGATTCACACTGTGATCCACACTGTGAATGTGTGTGTTCTTTCCAGCACGGACACCAGACACAATAATACATGAAGCCCCATTCAGTTTGACCCGTGTCCACTGGCGGTACAATCATTTAGCGCTCGTAGCAATAACGATTGATTAGCATTTTCAAACTAAAATAATACAGAATGGGTGCGAAAATGTTATCCTAATATCGTACATAGATATGTTTATGCATGTAAAAGAAGTTGTCAATACATCAGCTCGTTTCACATCAATTGCTGTATCCTGACCTTTAAAGACTCATTCACACCTAGGCGTTTTAGCCTGTATCGCGCGGCCCAGCATTTAAAAAATATTGAAGAACGCTGTCTGAACGGACAAGGACGCGGGTCATACAGTGGATTGACGTGCAGTGCACGCTTCTTGAGTGGAAGCCGAACGTCAGCCCACAGTCTGATTAGCGTATATTGTGCGTTCGGGGAGCGTTTTTTTTTCATTTCCAAAACGCTGAACCGACACAGATTAAAAACGCAAAGATGTGAGCCAGCCTTAAGCTTATGTTGGGATATGCCTATATACAAGACAGAAAGAAAAGATAGTGAAAGGGGGAGGGGGTGGAATGAGCTAAGAGTAGAATTACACAATTCAATTCAATTCAATCTAGTTTATTGATATTCAATCACAAAATAAAGGATTATTATCATTAAAACATAACAAACAAAATAAACAAGCAAACATAAAACATAAACATAAACAACAGCAACAAAAACAACAGCAACAGCAACAAAAACAACATATCAGATGTTCAAAGCATATTTGACACATAGGACTTACAAGATGCAGAAATGCAACAATAAGCGTGATAAAGGCTGCCATTACTTTACAGTGCGGCATCAGAAGGTCTAGAAATGCACCATCAGAGGTAATGATTATTATCTATAACTAGCAGATCTGCCCGTTTGTGTAGTTTTGCCTTCCTAATAACTTTGGGGAAAAAGATAGTGATAAGTATGACATGAATGAAATATTTCTGCAGGCCCCATTCTGCTGAGACCGGCTTCCAAGGTGAAGACCCAAGTATTCTGTTCT